>KE153596.1:29045-44621 GCA_000411075.1 Sisymbrium irio | reverse complement strand
TCATACTCATTAAAGTATGATTTAGGCAATCGGGGACACCAAACTCCCTTTTGGATCGAAATGGGACTCAGTTCAGTCCCAGATTCCCATTTTTGGTCATTAGGATGGTTGATGAATGGTGTCAAACATTGAATGGGAAAGAAGCTTCATATGCTTCTCCTTCTTCATTTAGGAGTCATTTAATGCTTCTTAGAAGTGGTATTCATTGTGATTGACTTTCATACTCATTGAAAGTATGATTTAGGCAATGGTGGACACTAAACTCCCTTCTCTTCATTGTTGAAGCAATTTTGGTAAGAACTTTGTTAAGAAACTGATCACATCCTTAGAAATCTTCACCTTTTTCCTTTCTCCAAACATAATCAGAGACTTTCCATCGTCTTCTTCATCATCTTCCTCGTTCTTAACCTCGATACTGGCGATGGCTTCAGAGATTTCCATGACCTTATCAACGATCACTCCCTCCACTCCCATCAGATATTGTAAGTAAATAACCTCCACGACATTGCTGAAATTATTAAATATATTTTGTATCAGAATAAAAAAAAAAGACTATATGAAACTAGAAAGGATGTGCATTCTTATGTACTTAAGCTGGCCATAGGATATAAGTGAAAGTTTTGATTCCTTGGCTCTTGGGATTGCGTTTGGGGTTCTTAATATGGCCTTAACCTCAGAAACAATCCCTTGCAAACCACCTTCTTTGCAAATCTTGATGGCTTCGTCCAATGAGTTCCTTCTTACATCCTTATAGATCTCACATCCTCCATTTGTTAAGAAGAATACCTAAACATAAAAAGCATTTCAGCTACATAACCAAGTAAAACAATTAGGCCTCCATTGTTTCAAACGCCAGTTTCTTTTGGGAACTAAATCATCGATGGCATGATGGTGGAGAAAAGAAAACCAAAGAAGCAATCTTACAGGATAACTCATTTGCATATGCCTGATGAGTAGAGCAGCATCAGGATGAAAGCTCGAGAAGATTATGGGCCGGTTCTCGGCATGCTCATCCACAACCTGTTCGTTAACAAATTTATCACTGGAAGTTAAATGATTTGACAGTTCTGAACATAACAAGACAAACGATCAGATGGGTGAATAATATGTTGTTAACCTTCAAGATGTTGTCAAGAGCTTGACGTAACTCTTCCTCTCCATACACAGTATTATCATCGAATTTGAGCTCGATATTGAATCCTATCGAGTGTTTAACTGTTACAAAGGCATCTTTAAGGGTGCACAAAGGATCATCCTTGGCGACTTTCCACTGGAAGATTCTTCCATCTTTTGTCTTCCTGAACATAGGCTTTACATTTGTACCATCCTTTTGTGGTCCATATGAAAGAAATTCATGTAAAGCCATTTCCGTTACTCTTTTCTCTCTGATGACTCCCTAAAATATTTGATACCATAACTGTGCTGATTTCTAAAGTTTGCTGATCAGAACAAAAACTTTTCTACCAGCAAAGATTATTTGTGTGAAAAATAACTGAGTAAAAACTAACCTGTTCTTGCGTGAACATGAAGATATCATGGAAAATTACAGGGCAACCATCTCTTGTCACCTACAAAAATAGTTACATTCTTTATTTAGGCTATCAATGTTTCAAGAGCAAAATTTTGCAGTTTGCATTATATATAATTTTTTTTTTTTGAAAAATCTATATGTAAACAATAATTTATTGCAAATGGAGTTTTTCCTTGTACATGTATTCGTATTTGGTGTTTGTGTTTGGCGTTTTAGATTTACAATTTACTGAAAAGAAAGTTATTTAACAGTAAAACTTGGGTTTTCAATTTACTAAAACACTATTACATGCAAAATCAAAAGCAAATGCAATTTATAACAAAATCATTGAAGCCGGATCATTGATTTGATTTGTGTTTTTTTTTTCTTGATAGAAACAAAACGTGAAAATAGATATTCTAAGTGAAAAGTCATACCTGGACATCAAACTCAACGAAGTCAATGGGAAAATCTGCAGCAACATTGAAAGATTGAATAGAATTTTCTTTGATGGAATTCATCTTCTCGTCCGGAGATTGAATCATGTTCATCCCAAATCCTCTGTGACCCATCACAACAAATTTAGGGAAAACAAATGGCTCCTCATGCTTCTTATCATCTTCAACACCTTAATAAAATCATAAGATGTTAGAAACTCAAATATATATATATATATATATTTTTTTTTTCAAGAATCCAATTTATAGTTATTACCTGATGAAAAGTTGGCAGAAGCCACCGACACTGCCATAGTCTCTAGAGCCATCTTTATTTAATTTCTTGCGGAACAAAGCTTAAAGTTTATAGAAAGAATGATTGTGAATGCAAGAAGCAGAGGGAATCTCCATAGTGACAAGACCAGAATATTCCACTCGATACAAAAGAAGGGTCTAGAGATCGAATGGAATACTCCATTCGCAGAATCTTCAAACTCTTTTTCTTCCCTTGAAATAGAATCTAATTTATTCGGTGGATTTTATTCTCTCTTAATATTTTGATATCTTGGTTGTGTCTTTATCTGGACAATTCCATTTGGTTCGTGATTTATAGGACAGATGGAGAAGGTTTTATTTAGACAAGTAGATAGATACACTTGAATAAGACAATCCTTTTTTGGGAATTTGCTGAGTTAATTTTTAGGTAGCTTCTTCTTTTTAGATTTTAGGATTGATTTTTAGATTAAGCACATTTTTTCTCCAAATGTTAATCTACCCAATCGAGATGGAACTTCAAAGGCGAGATTTCTGATTAAGTAGATTATCTTTAAATTGAATTTTGTAAATAGCAAGAAAATAAATGAAATTAATTAGTAAATAGTATTTGTTAGAATAGCTGTAAAAAATAATAAAAATGTATACTGTATGTAAGAATTTAAATGAAAATGTAATAAGTTTTCTTTTTGATAATTCATAGTACATTTTCGATCGAGATGGAGACTAATCACTTCCAGGATAGGTGGTTTATAAATAGATTTCCCTTTCATCAATACGTAAGTAAATGGTTCATACCCATGTGGTCAACATGATAAAGAGAATAATTATGTATCTGAGGAAGATTGATTTCTAGTCAGAAGAGAACCACTCTTCTACCACTTCGTGGTTTGTAATATGTTTTTTGATGCCAAAAATGTAATATTTATTCTTGTTTTAAATAAACTTACAGATTTGATGGTGTATATGAAGATAAATATACCAATATTTTGTGCATTAATATAATATACACAAAAATCATAACTTTATAGCTTAAGAATCTAACATAAAAATGTTAAAAAAATGATCTTTTTTTTCTTTCGTTATCATTGGTATTGATGAAGCTGACTGAATACATGTTTTGAATCTTACACTATTTGTAATGTAAATGCATTTTTATACGATTATTCTCATTCACCTAAGAAATGTCGATGTATGCAACTTTTTCACTTAAAGTTAAACAACAGTGGACTGCAAATGCACAACAATCAATTATAGTATTTAATTAAGGATATTCAAAGAATTTTTAAGAGTTTATGGGCCAAACTGTTTAGATTTCATTAAAAAAAAGACATTATCTTTTCATTTTAAAAGTATAAATACTATCGTTTGATAAATCCACTTTTGTGGCATGCTTTTGGGTTGCATGTTTTTAAATGAATTTGGTAAATAATAAGAAAATGGTGAACACGAACGGGCAAGCAAGAGGCTTTTCCAGTGAGGATTTTAGAGCTGCTTGGTTGACTTTCGTTTTCCATTGCTCTTTTAAATAAATTACAATCTCTAAACATAACTCATATTACTTTTTCAGAATCTTCTAAATAGCTTCTAAAGATACTTCCAATTAAGTGATGTTTTTTTGTAACTTAATAAAATAAATGTGGGATAGTAAAAAAAGTCAAATCAGATAAAATTCAAAATTTTAATGACTTTTACTGCTTGCCAAAATTTATAATACAAATCTAAATCTTTAAAACTCACTGTTATATTTATAGATTTGA
Source organism: Sisymbrium irio (assembly GCA_000411075.1). Classification (NCBI taxonomy): domain Eukaryota; kingdom Viridiplantae; phylum Streptophyta; class Magnoliopsida; order Brassicales; family Brassicaceae; genus Sisymbrium; species Sisymbrium irio. The sequence continues at coordinate 40,641 of KE153596.1, read as the reverse complement.
TACTTTCTTTTATTTATTCAAATAAAATGGAGCTTCAATGTTTTTCACCCGTATCAATCTGTAAAATTAAAATATGTATTCTGACGACAAAAAAAAAATGTATTGGTGTGGGAAAATCTAAAGGTGATAGCTTTATACCTCAAATTTTAAGCTCTTGACCGTTTCGATAAAAATGTGGGAGAGAATCTAAATTTGTAAGCTCTTAACCGTTTCGATTTATGGCTTTTGTCTATTGTGATAGTTTTTTGCCAGCATCGTCTATAACAGTGATCAAGAAATTGTTTCGACAACAAATTTCCCATAGACATACAAAGCATTCTATGTCAACAACCGTGCACAATCGACAGTAAAACTGGCACAATCTAATGGTGAAAATTTAAAAACTTTATAAAAAAAACACAAGGCACATTTCATTGGATTTGGAACCAAATGTTTGCATCATAAATACTCATAAGAGCCTCTATAGATACATCATAAATAAATACTTAGTCATTACAAGATTTCATAGCTGTATAATGGTGATTGATATTCATTCACTGTCCTCATGATACTGTCTTCTTGTTCTTGAAGGGAGATAGCAATGAAAAGTGGCGAGAAGCTGGAAAAGAAAAAGTACCAAGAAATGAATAAGTGAGCCAACGTTCTCTAGACTCACATCAGTTGTACGAACGATCCACTCACTGACAGACCTCGCAGATTATTGATCAAAGCATAGAAGGCGAAGGAAAACTTTCTTTTCTAGAATCAAATAGTTTCTAAATGAAAAATAAGTTTTATTTTACTTACATTTCTGTGAAGCGGATGCTGCTGTAGGTGTTTCCTCTTGAGATATGAGATTCTTCAGTGTAAAAGCTGGATAACAAAACAGAAACTTTAACCCCTCCGAGTAATATAACGAGGCTTTATACTAATTTCTAGTTAAGCTACACAAAAGTCACGATTACCATATTCTCTATACCACACGATGCAACATCAATAGAATGAAACAGAAGGTTCGTGCTCTTATGCTACAATTTAAGTTTAATCCTAGAGAAAATAATTCAGTGCGACAAACTTGTGAACAAGAAAGATAAAAGAATGTAAGAAGTTTGTACCTTCACTTGTCGTAGCAGCGGTTACAGCTGAATCATGATCTTCATTGCTATTGAGAGCTGCATTATTAGGCTCGGTATGGTATTCACTTGTTGACGAAGACTGACTCTTTTTTCCAAATTTCAACAGTTTTCTAAGACCTTTTGACGCTGACTCCTTTGTTTGAGATTTCTCTAAGGCTTCACTTATCTTCTTTTCTGGTACAAGGACTTTGACAGTTTCTTGCGCTGTCTCATTTAAATGTAAGCTTGGTGCAGGTGCTTGGGAATAGTCTGAGTACACTGTACTTGGATCTTCTAACGAAGAAACGCGAGCGTATGGAGCTTCATATGGTTTCTCAACAACACTTTGACTTGTAAGAAACTTTGGTGTTTCTGTTACCAAGTCACTCAGAGTTTCCAATCTTACCTGAAAGCCAAAAAACCATTCCGGTCATGAAAACCGAGCAAAAAGAAAATCAAATTGATCAGGCTAGAGTAAGAGTGCTTACTAAGACTAGATCACTGCCACTCTCCTGCATTGTTTCAATGGCTTCCTTATCAACTCCTTCAGAAGGAGTAGCCATGGTGGAGTTTCCAGGGACTACCACTGACTTCTCGTGTTTCGTCTGATCTGCACTTATACTTCCAGCTGAACTTGGCAACACCATCACCACTGCCTTCTCAATCACTGGAGTTTCATCAACATCATTTTGGTACAAGGATTTGTTCTTGTTACCACTTGGTTCAATTTCAGAAGCTGAAGATTTAATTTTCTCTACCCCTTTCACTAGAACATTGTTAGGACCTTTTGGCGGTTTTATCTTCAGCTCTGGAAGAGACGCGATTTTCGCTATATCATAGTTAACAATGGCAGATATTTTCTTTATCTCAGGAACATCAGGTACCTTTTTGGATGCTACTGTGCGTAGTGACCTCACTGTAGAACTTGGTGCACTATTATTACCCATTTTGGGTTCTGATAATCGTCTTGTCCTTGAAACTGACTTGTTCTGACTATCAAGACTAACTCTGGTTTCTCTTTTAGAAAGAGGTAATGGTGATATTGACCTTGTTAGCCTGTTCCCTGTTGCTATTGTTTCTCTCTTAGATGGAGGTAACGGTGATATTGATCTTGTTAGCCTATTTCCTATCGACTTACTTCCGGTACTCAGTTTACCATTCTTGGGGAATTTCTGAGACTCAGTTGAACCTAAAGAAGCACTTCTTATGGGAAGGCGTTGAAGCGGTGATAAAGATCCTGGTTCTGAATCACTAAACTTAGAGGTTCTAGGAGCGCCAGGAGAAAACTTGTTAAGTGATTTTTTTCTTGTTTGTTGTGCAGGCAACTGTGACTGTCCTACGGCCGAGTTGGTTTTAGAAGCAATCCTCTTTTGCCTCGCTATTTTCAGAGATTCGATGCGTTTCCTTTCTTCCTCTTCCTAAAACAACACAAGCATGGTAGTAAGAGTGTGTGGTGCAAAGTTTCTAGATGATTAAGAAATAAGCAATTATCTCATCTAATTGTTTGTGTCGAGATTTTACCTTTTCCTTCTTCATTATCAGGAGATCAGCTTTGAAATTTCTAAGCTTATCAGCACGTGCTCTTGCTTCATCTAAAGGGCTCAGCTTCGTGGGTCTTCCTTTCCGTATTGGCCCTGAAGCCTTCCTCTTATCTGCAGGATCATTAGAAAGTCTTGATTTTGGATCTCTCACTGATTTCTTAGTAACTCCAGCTTCCTGGCTATTCTTTTTCTTCAAAGCCTTGGATCCAAAATCAAGAGCAGGATCATACCCAGCAGATAACTTTTCTGTTTCTCGTTCTGGCATCAGGCTCAGATCATGAGGCTCATAATTGATCTGCTTTCTTTCATTTCCATCAGCTTGTTGGTACGAAGAGATCTCTGATCCGATGTCTATAGCATTGCGAGCGTTGCTTCCACCTTCCCTATTAACAATATAAGAATCGTCATCCATGTTAAATGATGATCTCTTATCCAGACCATTCCTTGGATTATCGAATCCGTTCAACTTGAGAGGATCAGAAGAATTCTCAAAACCATTTTCTCTCTGGTGAACCATAAAAGAGTCGCTAGATCCCCTGATTCTACGAGTCACAGTTCCATTACGAATGTCGGCTGCATCCCTTTCTTGATATTTTTCTGCGTCACGTTCATCATAAGCCAAAGGATCATATTTACCTGTACCTTGCCTTTTCTTCCCTGCAATCTCCTTCTCCATCATATGGTCAACGGTACGTTCTTCTCTATCAGCATCTTGCAATAAGAAAGTTTGAAATGCCTGCCAATCCCCAGTGTCAGCCTCTGTCCCTTTTGTTTCTCTCTCTTTACCATTGTAACATTCTACTATTGCCCCTTCATGATTGTTTTCGGTATCAGATTCTGTTCCTGAATGATCTTGCTTCTTTGAATTAATGTAGTTTATATTCCGTATAACCACCTTCCCTGACTTCCTTCTTCTACCCGATCTTCCTTTCTCTCTGTCCTGATCTTCTGATCCGGAGTCCTCGCTACTAGATGAATGATGTTTCTTGGCTTTTCTTTGACCAGAACTACGTCTCGAGTCATCGGTAGACGGATAGGGAGATGGATATGGATAGTTCGGGTAGTAAGGCATGCCCTGCATTGTATAGCCTTGAAATACAGGAAAGGTCCCCGGCGGAGAGTGAACTGGCCATGGTGCATACATTGGCTGAGGATGCTGCTTCCCTTGCACATGTTCCTGATTTCCATTTGCTTTATTATCTGAAGGAGACTTCACATCTGAATACAAGAAGTATATTGATATAAATATCGACTGTGCAAACCAACGGATCATCTATTATGAGTCATAATCCATTTATGAATCATCTTACCACTAGTTTCAGGTGTCCCCGGCCATGAGTCCCTGCGCATATTAGCAGCATTTGCGAACATTATCCCTGAGTCGTTCATTGCAGAGATGTTTGCCTGCGTTGCCATTACTTCTGTTGCTTCGATTTCAACCCACTGACCAGTTTCGTGCTTTTTCTTCCACAAGTCCATGAATTTTAAACAGGCATCCCTATGACATTAATGAAGCACAACATTATATAACTAAGTCTACTCAGAAATTCTTTCAAACTCGAACACGTTAATGGATGTGAGCTTGTTGGTTACGAAACAATTAAACAAATAGGTGAAAAAGATAATCTTCTCACATCAAACGCGCGGCTCCAAAAGATTTGGCGAAAGATATTAAAGGAAGCATATCATCAACTTCGAAACCAGCTGCCACGGCCCGTGCAAACGCCATTCCTTGTTCTTTCTGCAACACTGTCTTCCTTGTCTCCAGAACTTTCAAAACTTGAACTCTGATAAACAATTCCACATTATCAATTAGATACCTAGCTACTCTCCTTAAAACACAAAGAAAAAAAAATCTTTCATGCAAAGGGGGTATACTTAGAGTTTTCATCTGATGAAGTAGACCGATTTGCTTGCTTTGGATGTGAATCAGGCTGTCAAAGATGCAAAAAGATGAAATTAATTGTTTTCTCCAGAGAGAAAAAGATGAGAAGGAAACCATTTCGGTTCTAAGTAACCTCGTAAAGTACAATAGCTTTCTCCTCGTTGAGCTGTAGCAAAGACCTGCTACCTGTTTCACATTCTCACATATTGGTTAAACTGTAAGATCACTAGCCAATATTATATATTGGTTTCACATTCTCATAATATTTTCCTTTTGATGAGTTGAGATAGCGTAACATTTTTATTATCAGTCAAGTCCTGACACGAAAATTATCTATTTCAAAGACATTTCTTTGATAAAGCTGTAGCATAGAGACTCATAAATCACAAAATCTAAATGACTGACATCTACAAAACGTCTCCCTCGTCATAGCATACCTTCTGTATTTTCTGCTCTTTTTGCTCGTAAATCTTCTTCCACCTGTTTATACAATCTAAAGTTAGAGTCTATATTGACCAAACATCAAACAACGTATTCAAAAAATTACAGTTTACTTACAACAGTCAATGCCATTTCAGAGTTGTTCTGGATACCAATTGCTTCCTTGATCTGTATGATCTCAGTTTCTAAAGTGTAAACACGTTCTAGGACATCCGGATTGCTCACAAAACGAACAAACCTAACGATAAGAAAGAAGAAAAATAACTCTCAATTTCATTCAAAATGTCCAAGCCCACCCCCAAAAAAGTGTCATCTAGAGACAATTTAAATAAGATAGAAACCTTTCAATAGTTCCTTTAGTGAACCAAGCTGCATGGTCACTATCCTCAGGCTTGAGACTAATTGAGTAGCCACCTTTAGCAACTTGATCTTGTGCTGTCTTCAAATGAGCAAGAAAAGGATCAAGCAACCCTGTTGCTATTTTCTCAGTCTTTCCATTAGCTGTTACCAACAAATCACACCTGACAACAACCCACCAACAAAAGTAAAAAAAGACTTAATTTTTCCGTTGTAAATTTGGTAACCATTACCAAACCTAAAAACTTCACTACAACGACTTTTCATCGTCATACAAGCAACCAAAAAATGCAGTCTTTCCACTTATTTAGAACAAATTCTGTGACAAAACTTACCTACTTCACAGTTTCTAACACAAAGACTTTTTATCTTTATCAAAAAAAACCCAAAAAGAAACAGTCTTTAGACTTCTATAGACCAAAATTTGAGACAAAAGTTACCAAAGACAATTGACCCACTTTTGATCTTTATCAAGAAACCAAAAAAATGCAATCTTTCGACATTAATGGAACGAATTTCTCACAAAATTTACAGTTTCAGACAAAAAGATTAGCATCTTAAGTTCTTAACTAAACATGTCGGATTAATTACAATTAATGAGAGAGAGAGAGAGATTAATATGTTACCGGGTTCGAGTGGGAGTGAGCTGAAACAGAACCGAATCAAGCCGAGTAGAAGATTTCATCGCAAATCTTGAAACTTTTTTCAGATTACCAAAAGAAGAACCCACAAAGCCAAGAAAGAGAAATTATGTAAATAATATAAAAAAGAAGTCGAAAATGTCTCAAAACACGCGTTACTGTGAGAACCGAAGAAACACAAATTTGCAGAAACTCCAAATTAATTAATGGAGAAAAAAGGGAATCAGATGGAGACGAAGAAGTGGAGAGAGAAGAAGCTTGTCTTCATTTTTCTTGGCTTTGGATTCCAGCTGGTAGAGTGAAAGACAGAGTAATCTGCGAATTTTCCGAGGAAATGTGGGAACGAAAATGTAAAACCGAAATAATTTAAGGGTAAAAACGGAAATTCAAGTGTGATCATTCACTGGAGTGACTTGTGAGTAGTATCTACTAGTGTTTACTACACGACAAAACTTCATGGCTTGATTGTAACATTCGTGGCTTCCTTGGTCTTCTTTTTAGCGACTCTCTCAACGGTAATATTGGTTGTATATTTATTTTTATTGAAACAAACGGTAATGATTTCATTGAGAAAATGACTATCAAATGCAAAGGGGAGAAATAAAGTATTTGCATTGTAAATACAAGAACAACAGTAAACTATATCAACGATATTTTATACATTGTTGTTTTTCTTCAATAATCTCATTTTAACCTCGATAGTGTATGCATACGGTTGTATAGTCACGTATAAATTCTTGAATTATTTACATAAAAGGTAACTTACTATTTTTTTTCTTACATTTTAGTAATTTTGGGCGGGTTGGACACTTTTATACTACGGGTTAGCGTTAGACAAACTAAATAGGCTAACTACCTTTTAGAAATCTGATTTATAGTCCCGTCGTTTATCCAGTTTCCGAATTTTGAACTTTTAAATATCAAGCCCAAAACAAACGGCTTATTCGTACCCGAACTCGTCTCAAGAGCGCTAATACGACCCCCAAACTATTTTGCTGTGCGAAATCATACCCGAACAACAACAAATAAGACAACCATACCTAAACCTACATGACCATGGCGAAAACATGCTTTGACCAGCTTCCTGTAAGTCAACATTGACGAACCGCTAACGGTGATGAATCCAGTGATGAGTCAGCTGCCACGGTGTCTACAGTAACTAAAACGACGTCGTTTTGATTTTAAAAATTCAAACTTCGAACGCACAAAACGACGCCGTTTTGATTAATGAAAACCTAAAAAAAAAAATTATCTTCGTCTTGTTTCTTCTTCTTCCTGGGAGTCGAGCAACATTTGTTTTGTATTTGGAGGACAATTAGGGTTAGATATTCGATTACAGGTTCGATAGATACAATGGTTACTTCCTCTAATAATCGGGCATCTTCATGGGATTCAGTTATGTTAGGGATTCGATAGATAGAATTATTTACAAACATGAATCTCGGTGTTTAATTTTGATATCAATTGTAATGAGATTCGCTTGATAACTTGCAGTTTCGAGCACAAGCTTCAGTCGTCGTGGTCGTGTTAGGGGATGTCCCGAAGCTTGTAGGTGTGGAGAACTGTCGGTGATAAGAACTTCAGGCACAGAAACAAATACGGGAGATTGTTTCATTGTTGCCCCCATGGTTCTGAGCAGGTAAATATAAGTGTTATTTTCACAACTCTGAGATCATATATGATGATTTATATGTGTTTGAAAGATTGGATATGAAAATTGTTATATTCATTTGAAGGATAAGTCTCATTTATTCAAATGGACTGATGAGTCCATGGTAGAGGAGATTGAAGACATGAAGGAAGGATTTATGAAAGAGGTAGAAGGCATTAAGGAATCGGTTTATGGTTTGGAAAAGAAGATGGAAGCAATGAGAATTGAGATAAAGGGATATCAGAAATCAAATGAGGAAATGGCAGGAGAGATACACATGTTTAAGAGGATGGCTGTTGTTGGAGTGGTCGTGGTTGGGTGTTTTTATTGGTGTTTCATGTAATTGAATTCAGGTTTCAGTTATTGGAGTGATGATTTCAAGTTTCAGTTGTTGTATTGTGGATTCTAGATATTGTATTTGGGAAGACTATTAATGTGAGGATCATTTTATGAGTATTGAAAAAATCAGGATTTCACCATTTCATGCTTATTATGAGACAAAAGGTAAGAAACAAGTTAAACAAATCCAAATTTTAAACATTTCAAGAAATAGAAATGAGTTTCATACAACCAAAATGCCGTGAAAGACACTGTCTGAACTACTAAAATGCCATGGAATAAAAATGAAACCGGTACAACCTAAATGCCGAGACTTGAAGCTGTCTTAACAACTACCATTCAAAACCAAATGATGGTCAAAATAAGGAGACCAAAATCACAAAAAAGTACTCGTCTCCTGTATATATAAGCTCCACCTGAAAAAAACAACAAAACATATGAATCATTCATCAATATATAAGCTACTAAAACAGATCAATCAAACGTCAATAGATGAGCAAGTACCTTATCGGGTTATTCCTGACTTTGTTGCGTAGGAAATGGACCATCAAGTTGTGTCATTACTTCAGCCTCTATGTTTGATGTCTTCTTGGCTTTCTTTGCCGGCCTAGGCTTACCAGGGACTCCAACATTCAGACATTTTGATGCATTATGACCTGCCATGCTACAACGATAGCAATGCATTGTGCGGCCATGGCCTGTTACCTTCTTCCCTTTCGTTGGTGACTCGTGGATACCTTTGATCCGCTTTTCTGGATTCTTTTTCCGACCTTTACTAACTGGTCTTTCAGGCGCCTGAATCTTTGATTCTTCACTCGTTTCCCAGAACTTCATTCCATTCACCGGTTCAATAGAATCGATATATTGCGCCTGCCAAGTGCTAGTCAAATACCAATCCGCAACCAAGTCTTCTTTCTTGTACATCTTCTTATGGTCAAAGACAACACAACACGTGACGGCATAGTATCCCTGTCAAATCCCATCTCCTACACTTACACGTCTTCTCTTTCATATTAACTGTATGACTCGCACCATTGTCCTTCACTTCATATACGCCTGGACGATTACAGACAGACTTGAGTTTTTTCACCTCTTTTTCCTCTTCAGCGATTACTAATCCAACTTTTGGACTATGCTTGCTCATGTGCTTCTTAGTTTTGTTCCTCCTCTGCTCAATCCTCACCATCGCTTGTCTTCTCATTGTCTCCAAACTATGAATCAAAGGCATTGCTCGCGCTTTGTTAATAGCATTATTATAATGACTCTGAAAAATTATTCAGAGCATCTTCACAGCAAGATTGAGTCTCGAAGTATGCTCGGCTACAATTTGTTGGATTCCTACTCATAAAGGCATCATAGACATCAACGTCGTACTCCTTCATTTTCTTCAAACCTGCCTTATAATCAGCTTCATTGAAACTCTCAACAACTTCCCAGAACAAACCTTTCATTCTCGGCTTTTTAGGATGAGCCTTCTTCATGTTACCATAAATGTGTCTAGCACACATTCGGTGTTCAATCAGAGGTAGTTCTTGATCCACTGCCTTAAGTAACCCCTGAACAAAGACAAATGAACTTGTCATAACATAAATGGATTTATTACATATGAAAGACCACCTACTAGTCTAACCATACTTACCTTTTGCCTATCGGATATGAGAGTGAATCCACGATCATCTTCAAGATCCAAGTCTTTTTTCAAATGTTTAATGAACCAAACCCAACTGTCGGTATTCTCTACCTGAACAACTGCCCAAGCGAAAGGGTAGATTTGATCATTGGCATCTCTACCAACATCAACCAAGAGTTTCCCTTTCTCATTAGACTTCAAGAAGCAACCATCGATCCCAAAGATTGGTCGACAATGCTTTTTCCATGTCTTGCGTAGACTACCAAAACACATGTAGAAGGAATCAAATACTTCTTGTCCATTTCCCCCATTTGTGGTCAGAAGTTCAACTGTGGATCCGGGGTTTGTCCTGATTCACTACACAACAAGATTAGAAAAAAATTTATGTAATGAAATTAAACCAAAATTTATTAACAAAAATTACAGCAGAAGTTCATCTCAATAGTCTTTTATCCTTCTATATTGCTTATTAATTCTTCTTCAATGAGATACAATGCCCTCTTCTTTGTCTTTCGACATTGATCAAAAGAAGGTGCCACATTGTAGCGGTCATGGATACGTTGTTGCATAGCTATAGGCTTCAGTAAAGGATCGTCTCTCAGCTCATTAATGAAGATTTCACATATCACTCTTTCAGATAGTATTTTGCACCGCCCATCCTTGTGACATGTATGTTGATCTTGGAATGTTTTAACCATCCACTGCGATATTGATTCTTCATAAGAACAATAGATTCTCCAGTTGCATTTCTCAATACCACACTTAGCTTCTGTTTTTTTTGCTGCCCATCTCGTGAATTGGATGTTCCAGCCTTCTTTTAAAGCATACTCCAACACAGCCTCTTTAAACTCACTCACACTTTCAAACACTTGCCGAATCATGAGCTCTCCACTTCCTTTGATCCACCTATCATACTTAACCCTTTCGTTATTTTCTCCTTCACAATCTGATGTAGGAGGAATTTGTTGGTAGTCACAATTCTCTTCCGCGTCGACAAATGCGGCCACTATGTGCTCCACGCGAGCTTCCATATCATACTTATCATCTCTTCCTTGGTGTTGAGATTCTTCACTTTCAATCCTAACACCCCCATCACTATCCTTCTGTCGAGATTCATCAGTGTCATTCCTCGCTCCTCCCTCATTTGCCTCTCCTTCTTTCTCTCGAGTTTCCTCATCTTGATTCTCAGCATTTTCCTCATCGTCTTCATCAATCTCCAAATATATTTCCACTGTTTTGCATCATTTACTAGCTTCACACATTCGTCGGAAGTTGTCAACACCATTACACAAGATCTTTAGCTCACTCAACGATTCATATGGCATCTTGTACCATATTCTCATCCGATACAAGTTCACATGTAACCCCTGAAACAATGCAGACGCTTGGGTAACCAGCTCTGTCACAGAGCCACCTTGGTAAATAACTGAACCATCAGCTAGTTTTTCAAATTTCCCACCATGATTAACTATGAAAAAAGCATCCGAATCACTGAAAAAACCAAACCAAATATAATATATAATTAGACTAGAAGAATTTTAAATTGCTAATAGTACAAAGATCGATTAAAAAAGTGTAAACCATTGATTAAACAATTCTAATTTAGCATATTATAATCAAAACCCTAAAACTTCTACTCAAAACTTCTACTCACCTCATTTTGGGATTTAAGGGTCGAAGATACACCAAATTCTTTCAATTGGTGCCCCAAAACACCGATTACTTTTCTAATCTCTTCAATTTCGATACTCTCTCGACGACTGAAGAACAACGATGAAGAAACCAAAGAGTCGAAGAGAAAAATTATCGAAGAGATTTTTTTTTTTTTTAGGTTTTCATTAATCAAAACGGCGTCATTTGGTGCGTTCGAAGTTTGAATTTTTAAAATCAAAACGACGCCGTTTTGGTTACTGTAGACACCGTGGCAGCTGACTCATCACCGATTTCATCACCGTTAGCGGTTCGTCAATGTTGACTAACAGGAAGCTGGTCAAAGCATGTTTTCGCCATGGTCATG
>KE153594.1:12019-22892 GCA_000411075.1 Sisymbrium irio | reverse complement strand
ATTAAACCAAGATACCAATATTCTTTGGAAGGGAAAAGGTGAATGCGAAAATTTCTACTATAAATGGTTCAAAAACTATTCTTGTTCTTAACTGTCAAGCTCCACGAGGTAGGAGGCTACATTTCATGCAGATCCGACATACATAGTTTGAAGGCAACAAACGACTATCCCTAAAAGGTAAATCGACCATGCTGGTTTACAACGTGACCATATGCTAAAATATCCAATGTCTAACTACTCTCCAAATTCTAACTAAGAAAATGGAGAGTGGGGGGCAAACTGTTAAGGATAATTTTAACATTAGGTTTGACCAAGTCAACCCGACTAGCGACGAGAAATGCTAGCCGTCGATTGTACGCCTTGCATCCAAGGGCGTAGATTTAACTAGACGACCTTTCTAAATGAGGAAAGGGAAGATTAGCCGAGTAAGGCTAGTAAGGCAAGATTCGCAGGACAAGATTCCTAATGCGAAATTCGCGTAACAAGATTCACAAGGTTAGATTCGATAAGCTTGAATCAAAAGTTATACTTATCGAATCAAGAAAAAGATACTAGATAAACACGTTTAGACTAAAAATTAACCTTATCAAATAAGGAAACGAGATATGCTTCGAGATATTTCCGAGATTCTAAGGGAATCTAGGGCAAGCGACAACCTCTTATAAATAGAATAAGGTCGACTTAAACAGAAGGAGGAAGCAACTAGAGAAACAAGTAGAGGCATAAGCAGTCGATCACTTGACGACCACTATAGCTCATAGATCGATTGATAGCTTCTTGTTTCTTGTTACAACTTTCTAGAATTAATCAATAAAACCAAGTTCTACTTTTCGATTTCCGTGTTTTCCGTAGTTCTTCAACGAACCTGTTTATTTTTGACGAAACAATTATTATTTTTTTACTATTTTTAATAATTTAGCGACTAATTTGCGACTTCATATTTAGAAACTAATTAACTACTAAAATATTTAGCAACTAAATAGCTACTATAAACTTTAGCGATTAATTAACAACTTAAAAGTTTAGTCGAAATTTAATCACATATCAGTCGCAAATTAGTCGGAAAGTTTTGCAACTAATTTGTGACTGTTTTGCTTCTACATGTATTTAGTCGCTAATTAGTTGCTACTTAGCGACTAAATAACTACCAATAAAATTAGCGACCAATTATTAGCTTACTGTCAGTTTTAGTTGCTACTTAGTCGCAAATATCGATTTTGCGACTGTTTAGCAACTGTTTTGGTAGTTGCAGAAAACAGGTTTTCTTGTAGTTTGTTTGAACCGTAAGTACAATTAAGCGCTCTTGGTTTTAGACATTTATCGTTTCTTCCTCTAGAAATGCAGTCGATAAAACTAAACGAGAAAGAGTGTGTAGCGGCTGCAATAGAGAATTCAAACCTTGTGGAGATGGTCGATGAATGTTTATTTTCATCGTCTGAATGATGCTTGATGTTCTTAGGATACTCTCATTATATGTCTCTCCTTTGTCTGCAAAGGAGACCAATTTCAGACTCCACGTATAATAAACGTTCTGCATACCTATTGCCCCCACGTTGGGGAAAGCTGATTTTTTTATTATTGTATAAATTTTATATTTATTTACATCTAAAATTATTAATTTTCAATAGAATTACAGAAATACTCATACACAAGGTTCCTTTTAGATAGTTTAATTTTGTTGATAAAATCGGGTTTTTTTTTGTATTTCTATTTTTTTATTTGCTTTTATGTCTTATTTGTTTAAACATTTATTTATGTTTTTCTTTCATGTTTATTTAAATTTTTTGATAATAATTGTTTAATATGATTTTATGTCATATTTGTTTAAATTTTATGAAATCTAATAATTTGTAAGTTTTATAAAATTTAAATCTAATAGTGCAACTTTTAACTTTAATTTTTTTTTTCTAAAAAAAAAATTTAAGAACTTTAAAAGAGTTCTATCATTGGACAATGACAAATTTAATTATATTACAAGAGGTTATAAACTTCACAAATTACAAACTTTATAACTAAACTAAATATTAGAATCTATGATGGGTTGTAACTATTGGAGATGGTCTAAAAACCTCAAATGGGACGGTTAAAAAAATTGTCTACATTTTCTGTAGAAGTCTGTTTCAAACCATGATGTGTTTGATTTTAACGTGTTAATTCTTAGAAAATGGCAAACATAACAACGAACCTAGATTTGTCTTTTTTATTTTTTCCTACTCAAGATCTTCCATTCCTTCTATAAAAAAAATAACTATCATTTTTATCTATTTTTCCTATTTTCTATTTTAAAATGCAAAGAAGAAATTTGAAACTTTCAAATAAGAGAAATAAATTTATAGAGGTAGATCAAATATTGAACAGGAGTCCCCAGCTAACCATAGGGTTTAATAAACAAGATGCAAAAGTAAAAAGAAAAAAAGATAGGAACCAATTTTGAATGTGTTCTACTATTTGTTTATCGAATGGTTCTCTAATAGAATCAAATCACATATATAAAAATTCATAAGAATCAAAGATTCAAAGCTCCATATCCTACTACAAAGAGATGTAAATGTAATACAAAAAGCTCCACAATAAATTCGATGATTGTTACTTTTGTAGGTATTCTATTAGAAAATATGATAATTTTTTGTAACTTAATAAGCCTTGCAGACAAAAATATAAAAACAAAAATTCCGTGAGATATTCACCTAGTAATTCATAATACTCTTACAAAATAAAATAGGTTAATTCGGCGGATTGGCATACCTACGAAGTAGAAGACAAATATTTTGAAAAGAAACTTCGATGCATATTATATCGACACGTGACATCCTCTCATTTCGATCCGTTAGTGCTTTGCTGGTGATAGACGTTTTTTCCCCTTTTTAAAAAATTTCGTCCCTTTCTTCTCAATTAGATCTGTACGCTTTGTGAATTCCTCTTCTCTCTCTCCCTCCGCGCTCCCTTTCTTTATCTCTTTCTTGTCTCATCGATCTCTTCCATGGGGATTTCTACGGAGATCCAGCAGCACGAGAAGGTAGGCTCTGATTCCGTTTCAATTTAGGGTTTTTAAAACATCATCAATCGTCTCGCGTTGGTCGTTTCTTTTTGCTTACGTTGTTCTGTCTTAATCCGCTTGATTTTTGGTTCTAATTCGTTCTTTTCTATTTGATTTTGAGAAAGATTTGTTGCAAAGAACAACATCGAGACGTTTCTTTGTCCACATCTTTTAAAGATTCCGTCCAATTTATTGATATGATTTTGGGTTTAGACTCAATTCGAGGATTAGGGTTAGGGATTTAAACTATCTTCTGAAAGAAGAGATCTTTGTTTCTGGCAAATTCAATTGAAAAGTTCGTTGCTAAATGAAAACTTTTTCCATAGAAGATTAGGGTTACGGTTTTGAACTATCTTATGATGCTAGAGAAGATTTGGATTTGAAAGTATAGATCTTTGTTTCTTGCAAGTATACGATTGAAGAATTGGGTTGCAAAATGATACAATACATATTGTTTTCTTTTTGTGATATTATTTTAATTAAGCAATTTCTGAAAGTTTAATTGGATTTTATCTCAGGAGGCTGCACAAAAGAGATGGACTTTAAGCGATTTCGATATCGGGAAGCCTCTTGGTAGAGGGAAGTTTGGGCATGTGTATCTAGCAAGAGAGAAGCGGGTTAGTATCTTGACTATGTAGAGTTGTTCTGGTGTCATTTTATTAAGAACCAAACTGACATTTTTTATATGTAAATCTTTAAACAGAGCAATCACATTGTGGCTCTAAAGGTTCTTTTTAAGAGCCAGCTTCAGCAATCTCAAGTTGAACATCAGCTTCGAAGGGAAGTAGAAATCCAGTCTCATCTTCGTCATCCCAATATTCTACGGCTCTATGGTTATTTCTATGATCAGGTATTGTGTTGTGTTTTGTAAGAACTTCGTTTCTAACATACAGTATTTGTCTCTGTAAGGATAATAACATAGTTTTGTTTGTTGCAGAAACGAGTTTATTTGATCTTGGAGTACGCAGCTAGAGGTGAACTTTACAAAGAGCTTCAGAAATGCAAGTACTTTAGTGAACGTCGAGCAGCAACTGTAAGTTCTTGGCTTAGTCTTTTCTCTTTCCACACTTCTCGTAGTATGAGCTAAAACACCCTTATATTTGTTGTGGCAGTATGTTGCCTCATTAGCGAGAGCACTCATCTATTGCCATGGCAAGCATGTGATACACAGAGATATAAAGCCAGAAAATCTTTTGATTGGTGCTCAGGTAATAATTCTAATCTTTTATATCTCTTCTCCATCAAAGATATGTTGTTGAAGTTAGCTTATGTTTTTATGTGTATTTGTGGATATACCCTATCAGGGGGAGCTGAAGATTGCAGACTTTGGATGGTCAGTACATACATTCAACCGCAGAAGGACTATGTGTGGCACTCTAGATTACCTTCCACCTGAGATGGGTAAGTGAAAGCTAATCCATTGCGGTTCCAAATTAGTCTCTTTTTGTCACACCAGCTTTTTAACTGGTTTTTCTGCTGTTGGGTTTGCAGTGGAAAGCGTTGAACACGATGCTAGTGTCGATATCTGGAGTCTTGGAGTTCTCTGTTACGAGTTTCTTTACGGTGTCCCTCCTTTCGAGGCTAGGGAGCATTCAGACACATACAGAAGGTAATTAAAGTGTTCATTAAGCTCAGAATGGAATTAGTGCGATCTTGTTGTTGTTGACATGAACACTCTTTGTTCTACAAATGATACAGGATTGTGCAAGTCGATCTCAAATTCCCTCCCAAACCCATTGTGTCTTCATCTGCAAAAGACCTAATTAGCCAGGTTTCTACTCGCATTCTCTCTCGTAAAATATATCTTAAGCAAGAGTGAATTCTGATTTTAAGCACTTTGTGATCAAAACAGATGCTGGTTAAGGAGTCTACGCAACGTTTGGCTTTGCACAAGCTTCTGGAGCATCCTTGGATTGTGCAAAACGCAGATCCTTCGGGCATCTACAGAGGTTGAAGAAGCTTCATTCTTCCATGCAGATAAAGAGCAGACTTGCATTCTTGGAATTATTAAAAAGAATCTGACTGATTCATAGTCCATATATCAATCAAGCTGTGTTACAATTTTCTTGTATTATATTTGTTAACAAAGTTGATAGCAACGGTAACTCGACACCTTAGTCACATGCTTCGTTCAAATAAATACCAGCTTTGTTCGATGTGTATCGTACTTAGGTCGTGGTCAAAACTTTTAATAATTGCTTTATATAACAAGTCCCTGCCATAATCCTTCTCCTTCAAAAGGTGAATGGGATAAGAATGAACAATCGTTTCTTTTTTTATCTATAAGAAGAATAATGTCTACTTTTAACCTCAATAATTTGGTAGCTCTTTTTGTAAGGTCCAGTCTAAAATTATGATGGTGAAGTATCAGAAGGCGTATCGATAAATGGCATCAGCAACACCGTCTTCGTCGTTGCTCACACCAATCACATCAGCCACGGCCTTTGTCTTTTCTGCACCGTTGCTCATAGCGACTCCAAACGACGCTAGTTCCAGCATCTCTATGTCGTTTTCTCCATCCCCAATCGCCATAATCTGATAAAAAATCCGAATCGCTTCATCAATGATCTTACTTACTAACAAAGAGACCAACCAATTCGAGTCTAAGAAGCTAGAGTTCAGGTGTATTCGATTTTTTCTGGTTTGTTTTTTTCCGGTTTTATCTCGGTTTGAGGAATCCGTACTTGAGTTTCTTTAAAATTTAAAAAGACTAGATTTTTTACCTCATTCGGTGAAACGCCTAAATGATTGAGTAGCATTTTTACACCGTTGCCTTTGGAGGTTCCTGGTGGTACGATTTCTAACATGTCTGATTGAGCTTGAACGACATTAGCACGGTCTTTTGTTGCTTCTGACCAATACGGACGGATAACAGATGAGACCCCCTCGGTCGTGTCCATAAATATCACTTTCTTCAGATCACCAGAGAACCGAGCATCAGTACTTAGGCTTATACAGATGTAAGAAAGGAAAATCTAAAGTTCTGACTCCAGAAGTTACCTGAATGTCAGCTTCAGCTATAAGTTGATCAACCGAGGATATGATTTCGGCCTGTTAACACAAAACATGTAAGAACCTGATCGAAAAAAAAATATCAAATTTAGAAGGGGAGACACCGTAATGGTTTCATGAACCTACCTTTGGCTCATTGTAAGTTGTGTGAAGAGAGTCGACTAGAGGGTGGTCGAATAATGTCAAGCAGCGATCCTGGCTGAATGCAATGAGAGGAAATCCATGCTCCAGAGAATACAGGCACGTCTGCAAATCACACATCAAACATTTTGGCATGTATGAAATAAAAATTTTAAGCAAATAAATCCAGTAGTTTTTCTGCTTCCAATGGTAGAGAACTATGAGGCAAGGAGGGTTTAATGCATGTGGGAATTAAGTCTGTGTTTTAGTGTAATTGTGTAAATCCTGAGTCGATTACCTCTCTGCAGACATCTCGGTCCAAGTTTCCTCTATACACTTCTTTCCCTTGTCTACCATAGACAAGTAAGCCCTGTAATCAAACAGAAAGTTAGTGTGGTGATACATTATGATACAGGGAACAGGCATGTACAATGAGATAGATGTATCTCATTGCTTAACGAAAATAGAGGACCTGAACGAATACGCCTGGAGAGGACTCTGAAACGATACCATTGCGTCCAGCTAGATCAGCCATTTTCAAGATTCTGGTCGCACCTGGGCGGGACTGTGACAAATGGATGAAGTTAGCAACAGAAAAGAAGGGAAGACATAATTGGATTGATTCTGTTCTTTTCTCACCTTCCCGGTAGCTATCACGACTTTAAGTCCCCTCAGCGTGGCTTCTTTCAGAGCTTTTGCATTAGCTTCCGAAATCTGACTTTTACTGTTAAGCAGTGTGCCTAGCATTTACATTAAGATCCTATTGATAGAGAAGAAAAACCAAAAGCAACAACTACAGATTGTTGAATAGGTAACCTTACCATCCATATCACAGAATATATAGGAGAACTTAGGTCTGTAGAATCTTAGGCCATCCCCTTTCTTCCTGTCTTTTAACAATAGTCTTAGCACAAACAAGCAAACAGTATACTTATAGTAACCCCTTTGAAGAGGGCGAAATGTAATTGATGGCTACAACCGCCAACTCGTACATAGAGGAAATTTACCATCTGTTTTCTCCAGCTGAGGTTTAGCTGTTTGTTCAATGTCATATGCACTCTGAATGAGTCCTTTCCCTTTCCACCCAAGGCTCTTTAGCAGCAACTCCTCCTCCTCCTCCATTTCTTTCTCAGCCTCGTCACTGATCTCATGATCAAAGCCCAGTAGGTGTAACAACCCATGAATCTTCGAAAAATTTTTTAATATATCAACAAATAGAGGCTGCTAGACAAATCATATGAAAAGATTGCCTGATTGTATCTTCTAGACATATTGGAAACACAGCATTAACTTCTTACACGGGTTAATGGAACAACAAAGATCAAGAACTAAAAATCTAAACAAAAGAAAATTCTTAGCAGTTCTGATTTACACAACGAGAAATCCCAAAACCAAACATAAAGAATATACATTTTACTTTTTATGTCTAAGTTCAAAAGTAAGTCAGTAACAGATTCCACATTTGACATCTATAAACCTACCACAAGAATGCGTATCTCATCAAGAAGAGTGTGCCCTCTTTCTGCAGCCTGTCTTGCCGCTGTCTCAACAGAAATGACAATATCTCCCATCATAAGCTACAAGAACAATGCAAGGTTACGAGTTTAGCCATATTTGAAACCATACAGTTAAAAACCAGTGAGTGAATATACCAACGCTTACCACTGGAAGCTTAAGTTCAGGGACATGTTGTGACATGGAAAGCACATCAGTAGGATGATCTTCATCTCTCCACTCTTTGTTGAGTTTACAGATGAACTCATCATTACATAGCATAACAGATAATTCAACAATTTCAAACCCACCAACATCTTCTATATCAGTTTCTCTCGTTTTATACTTGGAATCTTTCAATCCATTGAAAGCTAACTTCATTGCCATAGGAACATTGAGACGAAGCATTTCCGCAATATTCTAAAAAGACAAAAAGATATAAAATAAATCCAAACTCGACTACTTTAAGACAAGAGAGAGAGAAAGAGACACAAAACCTGAATCTCAAGATCATCAGGAAGCTGTTCTTCGATACAGATACTGACACTAAGTTCCAGTTCTTGTTTCCTCTTAGGAGCTCTCTTTCTCATCTTCCTATACTCTCTCCTCTCCGCAAACACACGACCCGCCGGCTTCGGAATCTTCCAGTCTCCTCCTCCTCCATTGATGCTTCGTAGGGCGTGGAATCTCCGGCGGAACATGGAGGACAATGACGAAGAAACATTGAGAAGATTCGTTGTGGTAACAAGAGCAAGTCTTGGATATGAAGACCGTAATAATTTGGGTTGGAAGAAACGAGCGTGGTGGTAAAGAGAAGCGCGTGGCATTTCAGGCGCTTGTGTGGAGAAGAGACGGTTATGGCGGAGGATTGGGCAGAGACGAGAGAGCATGGAGAAAGAGAGAGAGAGAGGCGTGTGTCTAATTTTGGCTAATGTGAGGAGATTACAAACCAAATCGAACCGAGGTCATTCGAAGTTAAATCGAATTGAGTTTTATCATGAACCAAACAGTAATTAACAGTTTTTAAACTAAACGTGCTTTTCGTTTTCAGCCTCCCTCCTCTTCCACCAACTGAAAGGACCTAGTTACAGTCAAACCCCGACGCCTCTACTAACCCCGACGTTCTAACGAGCTTCTCCAGTGATATCCGGCATCTCTCTATTCGACCGTCTCGGTTCTAATTCAGTATTCAGATTCCAAAGTATCTATTTAAAAATAATAATCTTATATAATAAATTAAAGTTCTCTTTAGGGAAACCCCGAGGATGTGATATGTATCTTCCCAATATTTAAGATTTTTTTTTCTGCTTTTTAGGTTCTCCAAAATTTAATATTTTTTAATTTTTTTCTTTATTTTCAATTTTACACTGAATGATTTAAAATTTATATTAATTTAAAAATTTTAAAATTTACTATCTACAAATATTTAATACTCTTTTTTTTTACATTATGTCCTCCAAAATTTTATACTTTATAAATTTTCATTTTATTTTAAATTTTTAACTTAATGAGTTAAAATTTATGTTAATTTCTAAATTTAACATATACTGTATATTTTGTCTTTTTTTTTGTCTATTTAATACTTTTAGATTTTTTAAAATTTTATTTATTCTAACTTTAGATGCAATACATTACTTCTAATTCATATCAATTTATTTGGTGTAGATTGTAATTCATAAAAAATAGTTTAATTAGTATATAATTGCATATATTTGGACAAACAAAACATTTTTAAATTTCTTATATTTTTTGATCTATAGTTAATCTTATATAATTAAGAATATTATCTTCTAATTGTGTTCTGAAAAAGTGTCACGTATCTATTTTCTTTCTCTAAAAACTAATTTTCTCTTTTTATCGGACATGTGTAGGAGAGTTTGAAATAACTTTGTTTAGTTTTTGAATTTATATAGTTTGATTTTGAACATAAAAAAAAACAATCATTGCAACGCACATACCCAACCCTAATAATAAATAAAAGGAAGAAAACTAGAAATAGGTATAAAGTTTTTTACTAGATTAAATTTTTTTTATTTTAATTACGGACCAAAATTAAATACTCAAACTAATTTTTAATATTTAATAGAATAAAACTAATTACAATTCATAGTATCATACTATAATTTATTTTATTTATGTTATGAAAGATTTATAGTTTTGAATTTTTGGAAAAAAAACCGTTTCTAACGTAGAGAAAAATACATTGTCCTTTGACAACAGATTTATTCTAGATAATTTGTATCCTATATACACACATAAAAATTATATTAGCAAATCACCCATATCAATAAAGCCCACTGTGCAGTTTTCTATATCACAATTTTATCCCTACATCCTAGTTAGAAATAGGTTTTATGCATAGTGTATAGATTGCCTCAAGATTTTGTACAACAAGAAAAATATATAACATACATAAAATACAAATATCATAAAGACACGTGTTTCAGTCGGCGATAGAAGTAGATCAATTATTAACCGATATTTACAAAAATCAAAATTGTATCTGATAATAAAAATTCTATCCAATAATACACTATATATCAATAAAGAAAAAAGTTCAATAGTTGGTTAGTTAACGTGATAATAATATTTTTTTTTACTAAGTAGACCAATTATTAACCGATATCTACAAAACTATATCAGATAATAAATAATTTATCCAATAATATACTATATATCAATAGTATAAAAGTTCAATAATTGATTAGTTAACATAATAATAATATTTGTTTACTAAATTTTTGGTTAACACGATAACAATATTATTATTTATTCGATAACTGGCATATCAATTTTATTAACCGATATCTAAAGAATTGTATCAGATAACAAAATTATTACCCAACAATACACCATATATCGAAAGGGATAAGAGATCGATAACTGTTTGGTTAACGTGATAATAATATTGTGTTTACTAAGCTTTTAGTTGAAACGATAACAATACTATTATTTATTCGATAATAGATATATCGACTTTACCAACCGATATCCATAGAATTGTATCATATAAGTAAATTTTTACACCTAAAATACACTATACATAAAAAGGGATAACAGATCAATTATTTGTAGGTTAAAACGATAATACTATTGTTTTCGCTAATCTTTTAGTTAACACGATAACAATGTTGTTATTTATTGGATAACCAATATCAACATAAGTGTATCAGATAATAACCGTCATTATCAACCAGAGATAACGACGAA
>KE153593.1:10564-21811 GCA_000411075.1 Sisymbrium irio | reverse complement strand
GACTACCTCGACAATTTCATACCTGAAATTGACGAGCTGGGGGACTAAATGATGGGGTCAAAACCGACATTTCCGGAGTAAACAACTAAATGTTTAAATATCAGAAAAGTTTTCATATTTGAATATTTTCATCGATAACTTTACGAAAAGTTTATAAAACCTCATTTTTCGTATAATTTTCCGATAAATTGCGATAAAACCGAACATTTCAACAAAACGGCATTCAACATAGTGGCCAGCTCGATTTTTTCTTACTCTCTCCCTAATAACTGAGCTGATGGATGTAAGTGATTGTGACCAGCTCGACCTCCCTTTACCCCACTCCAAAAGGCCGAGCTGGTGGGAGTTTCGGTTGGCTTGGCCTCGTCCCCTCTTATTTTGTGCCGAGCCGATGAGTCCCGTACACCCAAATGCCAAGCTAATCAGCTCGGCCCCGTCCTTATCACTCTCCATGTCAAGCTGGTGGCCAAACATGCTGAAGTTGATCAGCTCAGCCTCGTCCCTCTCTCCTTTTCTCGGAATGCCGAGCTGACCACATTCTTCTCCTCCTTGACAAATGCCGAGCTGATCAGCTCGGCTCAGCAGGAGGGAAGGAGGTGTTGATCGTCTCAGCCCCTTATCATCCTCCCTCTTTTGTGTCGAGCCGACGAGTGTTCGAAGTGGAAAATCGCCTAAAAACTGAGCCGATCAACCAAATCGATCATTTTATCAAGAGAAAAAACCGGGCTTGGCAATTTTTCCTCTTAAAATTGGGCCGACCTGGATGAAAGCACACATCTTTTCCTTTTTTGATATTTTCGGGCTTTATCGATGTTTTCGTAAACTTCCTGATGTTTTACGGAACTTCGCGTCATTTTCGGGAAACATCGTAACGTTTTTATCTATCGAAAATGGCACAACGTCAAACCGAAGAAACCCTAATTCTAGAAGGAAAAGGATACAATTTTTGGCCAAGCCGATAAGAGGTAGCCGCCTCAAGATTCACCGACTTAGCGAAGATTATGGAAAATATTCCCGAAAGAAGAAAAGAAAGTCGATAAGGAATATGAAAACGTAAAGTTCCCACATCAAAAGTTAGTTAGTTTTAGGACTTAGGTTGTCTTGTATATATAGAGATCGTTTTCTATCTTTGTAAACATTTTGAACATCTCGGATCAAGTATCCAGGCTAGTTAATAAAAATTCATCTTCTATTTGCCCTAGTTTTTCGTCGATTTTTACGATTTATATTGTTGTTATCATTCCAAGATTATCGGTTCCTCACATTTAATTTTCTTATTTACATTGACGTGAATTCCAAAAAGGTTCCATAATAAAAGACGATATGTTGTCTCCTAAAGAGCACACTGCGTATATGGCTATAGACCTCGACGTAGTTGGAAAGCTCCAAGGGCTGCACCGATCGTCTTGGGCAGGAGGAGATAATTGGTGTTGATTCGTCGTGTACTGAAGAATCACTTTGGGACCTGAGGAAGAGATGCTACCTCTCCTCGGACGTTGAGTTATTAATTGCCGGAGAAGGGGACTTATTTTCAGAATGTTCACATGGATATTTCTCCTTGTACGAAGTTTATTTCTACAAGGCGTCCTTTGGTTGCCCATCCCGAGCGTGTTTCTGGAGTTCTTAGACAATCATTCCATTACTCCTTCCCAATTGTCTCCCCAGGCCTCCGTCATCTTCTTGGCGCCGTGGCCCAAAGCATGTAAATCGGGTTAACTCTTACTTTGCCTTATTTGAGGAGGATGTTTATATGTAGCGCGACTGCAAACCCTCTTCGCAAAGTCATTCGGACCAGCATCATGGCCTTCCCTTTGCCACTGGATGGGATAGCAACATGAAGAACTGGAAAGACAGATTCTTCCATGTCCAGATTAACCAGGCGTCGATTGGTGATTTCGCCGGGGAACTCCATTACCAATAGCAAATCATGGTAGATGCCCTTCGGAGTGTAGTATATACTTATACTTATGTTTTTGGATTGGACATGTTCTAATGGTGTATGCTTTTCTTCTTTTTTGTTTTTGATTTCATGTTCTTTCCCGGACGTTCATTGGCCTTCAGACTCTTTGTCTATTTGCCAAAACTTTGCCAGGAGAAATCTTAATTGGAAAGATCCAGGACTTTTTCAAAGGTTCGAGTTAGCCATTGCCACGTCTCCAGGACTTCATCCGGTGCAAACTACTGATCTTCTTGACCTAGTCGAAACCACCACCATCCCATGAATGTTGGGAGTCACCTCTTATAGTGAAAGGAGGAGTAGGCAGCAGGCTGCAAGTTCACCATTGGGACCAGCTCAGGTTCCCCCGGTCCTTCACGCCTAGGAAGGCATGGGTTCGGGCGCGGGGAACACCGAAGTTGTTCCCGACCTTCCTCTTGCGCCCGAGGAGCTAGTCTTCGGACCTCCTGCCCATTGCCCTCCAGCTGCCCCTTCTAATGGAAAGAAGGCCGTGAGGAAGCTCCACGCTCAAAAGGTGTCGCCGGGATCAACTCTCTATCACATTGATCAATCAAAGGCGCTTGAAGGTGATTGCTCTGAATCCAGGAAGCTCCATTCCTTGTTCAAGGATTCTACCATTAGCTTCCCCGAGTCTTGGACATATCCCGAGATCTACGAAAACTTTGCGTGTCAGACTGTGAAGGCATGGACTTGAATCTTTGATACTTAGAAACTTATTATGTGCTTTCGTCTAATTTTGAATTTTTCTTTATTGACTTGTTCTTTTTAGTATCTCTCCGGCGCGAACCAGGCCATGATAGTTGTAACACCCCCGAATCTATCTAAGACTCGGATGAACGCACCGGCTGTCCAAGAATCAAACAAGAACATGAACGACAAGTACCCAAGTCCCGAATCAATCCAAAAATGTTATGTGTCGAGTCTAGCAAAGACCCAGTCCGGTTTAGAACTCATCTAAAGCTCGGACCACGTTCTTGTGCCAGTCGACCCCTCTCGATCCAAGCCTAAGGCTTTGCAACCCGTACTCAGACCAGAGGTTGTGTCAACCCGGACTAGGTGATTACCAGCTACAAAACAAGCCATCATATACCAAAATATACATTTTATTCCTTAAAACCGTTTATTACACATTACAGACCTAGCCTATTCGGATGCATCCTAGCAAACCCGTTTATAACACACTAAGATTACATCTCGTAATCTAAAACTGCGGATAAAACATACTTACGATACAAGAGTCTTTTTATGCACCAAACACCACCAAATCTACACTGGCCTTCACGCGCCGCTTCCCCGCTACACCTACACACTACGGCTTCCTAGAAAATAAAGGAGAAGGAAAGGATAAGTAATCGACCCGAAGCCCACTAAAACAACACGTGAGTACACCATAGCCGAGACAACACAATCAACAACATGCAATAAGCAAAGGGAATAAGCAAATAATCATATTCAACACAACATAACCACCATATATCCAACACATCTCCACTTTGGACTCTCACTAGTCACAAAGCCCTTCTCGCCACACACATACACATCCGGACACACAGATCTCATCGTGTACCAGCTATTCTGATCATGGTCCTTGAGCAGTGTAAGTACTACTCACTCATAGCATTAAATACATATACACACACATGCTCATGTACCGAGTTCTCACGCACGTTTAAGGCAATACACACGACATTGCCTCACACACATGTGTCTAGTCCTTAACCCGTCTGAGCAACTCCGGCTACATACCCTCACATCAAGAGACGTTAGCACCCTGCTATGAGTTGAGGACTTACCAAGCTCAAACCTCGACCCCGATAACTGAGACTTACTGCCAGTACATCGTGTCTGAGCCCAACAACTGAGACATACTGCCAGGTTGGGTCTTTAAAAATCATCATCATCACGGGGCCACACACAGAAGTTGGTATGCCAGTGTCGGATTGCAAATAGACCAAATGTCTGGCAAATCCGAACACTCCTTGATCAACTCTAACCGGCAAGGTGGTAAAATAGTACCAACCTCGGCCTCACCCCTCGGGTTTAACAGCATACGGATTCATAGGATCCACAGCTAAGTCGTAACATCATCTTAGGTAGCCGGACACACGACGTCAGTTGATCGACAGACTTTTACTTGCAAAACAAGCGCACAACAAACATACAACTCCTATGTCTCGAACGTACACCCACACACGGGATTCAAAGTCCGAGACTTAACAAGATTGGCACACGGGACTCACCATTGACTGAAGGATCTTCCGGCTACCCCTTGGAATGGAACTAAGGCAAAGACCAACACCTAGTTAGTCTCGCACACGACTAAAGAAAAATCAAAGGATAAACGATCAGGAAAAACCTAACCGGATCACCGAGCTAACGACGAAAGCAACAGGCCACAAGGCACATCACTTACTCACAACTAAAACTTAAGCTTTAAAGAGTAAGGTTTTCACGAATTTGGCTAACTGACAGGAGAAATGAGAGAGTGTTGTATTTATAACCTATTCTTCAGCAAATCTGGGACGAGGTATCGAGCATGCAGCTAACGGAGCCATGCAGATCGCCAGAGAGTGGGAGCTATGAACCTAGACCAGTTGAGTAATCAGTAGATTTTGCAGGCTAAACAGTAAAGATTCTCCACTGAAGCTTAGTTCTCACGAGGTGTCATCGCGCGATTCGTCGGGTTAAGGTAAATGCGTTGAGTCCCCATTCCACTTTCACCTTCTTAGCTCAATGTCTTCTATAACTGGTTTTCTTGGGCGGCAATTACTGTACTTAGGTTAATAGCTTGGCCAGGTGGTGAAAAACTTATCATTGTGTTTCATGCTTATCTCTTCGCTTGGGTGTCATCGAGCCAATAGTCGGACTGGAGGTGGATTCCTTATAAATACCTCCTTTGCTCTAAGTCATAAACTCATACCATCGTTTATTCCTTCTCCTTTAGACACTTAAACGTTTTAGGCTTCCAGAAATGATTGGACCTTCCCTTCCGATCGTACCGAGCCGTCGGGTCTCAATAGCGAGTTCCGAGTGTTTCTCCCAAACCACTCGAGCTTTTATTGGTCTTCATTGACAAAAAAACATATTTTCTTCCTTCTTAGGCTTACCCACGTTGATCCTCCATCATCTGAGACTTGAAAATATTTTCCTTCTTCCGGCTTGGCTCATCCAGGACCTTCTCGGGCTAAAATGTGGTGTTCTCTTTTTCCTTGGGTCTTCTTTCTGATTCTTTACTATGAAAAGAATCCATATACTAAGGGTGATGAGGACTAGCTCTCCTGACAAGCGGATCCTCCTTCATCCCTTGGTCCACTCATATTACTTCTCCGGTAACATTTTCTCCTTCTTGGATTTTCCTTTGTCGGATTCTTCTTTCTATGGCTTCATGACATCCTAGGCTTGCTTTGTTTCATGATCTGTTATGATTCATTGTTGATCCGTTTCTAACTTTTACTTTCTCCACCATCTGTTCCTCGGTCACTCCTACTGATCTTGGTGCACTTGCGGTTTGCTTCATATGATGCCGACCTTGACACTTAATCCTTCGGACACCTGTTCCTCTTGTCTGTTTGTACACTTTTTCCCCATCTCATTCTCATCAGTTAACCAAAGGCTTCTATTCTATGGGTTGCTTTCTAACTTTCTAACAATTGTTAACCTATCCGTTCTAAGGTTCCACTTCCGCATAGAATTACTTCCCCATGAAAGTAAGACCATTGGAATCATATTCATTCTAACCGGGATTTCTAATCGATTCCACCTATTCAAACCAATCGACTCGCACGCAAGAGAGATAGAGTTTGAATACAACTTTACACAGAGTTCCACAAACTCAGAACGATTTATTCTACTCTTCATTCCCTCTTCGGTTCTCAGACGCTCTCCTCGTCATGGATCGGGTTACGCGACGATCGGCTATGCTTACTGGTCGGGTTTGGTGGCTGCGACGAGCGGGACATCCATAGCTATGACGTCCGTATTTTCCACACACGGCACATGTTCTGTGCCTGGGAATCCCTCGGCGTTCAGTTCGAATATGCGGACATGCATGAGTAAAGTGTCCCGTCCTCCCACATTCTGCACACATAATGTTTACTTCTTCTGGCCTTAAGGTTCTCATTCTGGGTGTTCTTCTTGCTGGCCTTCCTACAGGACCTGACTCGCCCAATTCTGTCACAGCTTGTTGTGATCCTAACTGGGTTCCTCCACTCGACCTGACCAATGTCTTGATCTCTCCGCCTGAGTCAACTCTTGTAATCGCTGGACTAACTCATCGGTCACCGGGTTTTCTTCAATACGTAAACTTGGATCGAGCAAATCATCAAGATTTGCTAATCCCCTTGCCCACTCTCCAGGCGAATATCCTCCTTCTTGAAAAAGAGCTCGGGTCGGGAGTGATTTCAGAAAGTTCACCCCAAAGACTTGCGTTAAGCTGAACTGTCAAGTCACTTCCTCCTTGGCTACCTTTGAACGGGTAAACATATATGTTCCCTCCTCCTTCTTCTTCTTCTGTTCTTGGAACATAAGATTGTACCTCTTTGTTGATGTCTGAAACATAGGGCATTGGTATCCTTACTCTTCTCGATCTTCTCAGTGGTGTCTCGATCTCCCATACGTTAGGTCTTCTTTCGTCTGAAGAAATCTCTACGATCTCTGCTGCTGAAATTAGGATCTCCACTCCGGGGTATCTTGTCAGAATAGGCACACGTTCCTCCACCGCATTACTTCCTTCTTCGTGTCTCGGGTCTGGACTTTGATAATAGTCAGTCAGTCCATTATCGTCATCGAAAATGTTTCCTTCAGCTACTGCCTCCGCATAATCAGATATCACCAGGTAATTTTCATCCAAAGCATCCGTCTCTCCATTCGAAGAACTAGAATCTCCATCTGGGTTTCCTTCAACTCCACCATCCCTCGCACCAAACCAGTAAGACGGCTCCTCGTCCGACTGTGACCAAAAGCAGAAGCATATCGTGCTACACACAAATCTGAACAGTTAGGGTAATCTTAAAGGTAAACAAATCCCATTCCCACTAATCTTAAACAATCTATCTAAAAATCTAAACCTTACCAAGCGATCGCATCCAATTTCCTAAGGTTTTTGGGGGACACGTTTTGACTCGATCAAACCGTTTTAGAAAACTGAAAACCTTTTTGAAAAGCACTTGTTGTTGGAAGCATGATACAGAAACCATGCTCTGATACCACTATCTGCAACACCCCCGAACTGATCTAGGACTCGGATAAACGCACCGGCCGTCCAACAATCAAACAAGAACATGAACGGCCAGTACCCAAGTCCCGAATCAATCTAATAATGTTACGTGTCGAGTCTAGCAAAGAGTCAGACCGGTTTAGAACTGATCTAAAGCTTGGACCACATTATTGTGCCAGTCGACCCCTCTCGATCTAAGCCTAAGCCTTTGCAACCCGTACTCAGACCAGAGGTTGTGTCAACCCGGACTAGGTCATTACCAGCAACAAAACAAACCATCATATACCAAAATATACATTTTATTCCTTAAAACCGTCTATTACACTTTACAGACCTAGCCTATTCGGATGCATTCTATCAAACCCGTTTATTACACTCTAAGATTACATCTCGTAATTCAAAACAGTGCATAAAACACACTTACGATACAAGAGTCTTTTTATGCACCAAACACCACCAAATCTACATTGGACTTCACGCGCCGCTTCCCCGCTACACCTACTCAGTACGGCTTCCTGGAAAAGAAAGGAGAGGAGAAGGATATTTAATCGAGATTACTCAGTGAGCCCAGAGCCCACTAAAACAACAAGTCAGTACACCATAGCCGAGGCAACACAATCAACAACATGCAATAAGCAGAGGCAATAAGCACATAATCATATCCAACACAACATAACCACCATCTATCCAACACATCTCCACTTTAGACTCTCACTAGTCACAAAGCCCTTCTCACCACACACATACACATCCGGACACAGAGATCTCATCGTGTACCAGCCATTCTGATGATGGTCCTTGAGCCGTGTAAATACATATACACACACATGCTCATATACCGAGTTCTCACGCACGTTTTAGGCACTACGCACCACATTGCCTCTCACACATGTGTCTAGCCCTTAGCCCGTCTGAGCAACTCCGGCTACATAGCCTCACATCAAGAGACGTTAGCGCCCTCCTTGGCCTAACTTTCACACACAAATTGCTATGAGTCGAGTACTTACCAAGCTCAAGGCTCGACCCCGATAACTGAGACTTACTGCCAGTACATTGTGTCTGATCCCGATAACTGAGACTTACTGCCAGTACATTGTGTCCGCATCTAAGTCTCACCATCAGCTTAGGTAGCCGAACACATGACGTCAGTTGATCGTCGAAGTTTTACCTGCAAAACATGTGCACAACAAACATACAACACTTATGTCTCGGACTTACACCCACACACGGGATATACAGTCCGGGACTTAACAAGATTGACACACGGGATTCACCTTTGAATGAAGGATCTTCCTGCTACCCCTTGGAACAGAACTAAGGTAAAGACCAACACCTAGTTAGTCTCGCCCGCACACGACTAAAGAAAGATCCAAGGAAAAACAATCGGGGAAAACCTTACCGGATCACCGAGCTAACGACGAAAGCAATAGGCCACAAGGCACAACACTTACTCACGACTCAAACTTAAGCTTTAAAGTGTAAGGTTTTCACGAATTTGGCTAACTGAGAGGAGAAATGAAAGAGTGGGGTATTTATAACCGATTCTTCAGCAAATCTGGGAAGAGGTGTCGAGCATGCAGCTAAGGGAGCAGATCGCCACAGAATGGGAGCTATGGCCCTAGACCAGGTAATTAATCAGTAGATTTCGCAGTCTGAACAGTAAAGATTCTCCACTGAAGCTTAGTTCTCACGAGGTGTCATCACGAGGTTTGTCGGGTTAATGTAAATGCGTTGAGTCACCATTCCACTTTCACCTTCTTAGCTCAATGTCTTCTATTAACTGGTTTCCTTGGGCGGAAATTACTGTGCTTAGGTTAATAGCTTAGCCAGGTGGTGAAAAACTCATCATTATGTTTCATGCTTATCTCTTCGCTTGGGTGACATCGAGCAATTAGTCGGACTGGAGGTGGATTCCCTTATAAATACCTCCTTTGCTCTGAGTCATAAACCCATACCATCCTTTCTTCCTTCTTCCTTTAGACACTTAGACGTTTTAGGCTTCCAGAAATGATCGGACCTTCCATTCCGATCGTAACGAGCCGGCGGGTCTCGATAGCGAGTTCCTATTGTTTCTCTCAAACCACTCGAGCTTTTCTTGGTCTTCATTGACAGAAAATCATATTTTCTTCCTTCTTAGGCTTACCCACGTTGATCCTCCATCATCTGAGACATGGAAATATTTTCCTTCTCTTGGTTTGGCTCATCCGGGACCTTCTCGGGCTAAAATGTGGTGTTCTCTTTTTCCTCGGGTCTTCTTGGTGATTCTTGACCATGAACAGTCTCCATATACTAAGGGTGATGAGGAATAGCTCTCCTGACAAGTGGATCCTCCTTCATCCCTTGGTCCACTAATATTACTTTTCCGGTAACACTCTCTCTTTCTTGGATTTTTAATCTGCTCAAATGAATTTTCCTTTGTCTGATTCTTCTTTCTATGGCTTCATGACATCCTAGGCTTGCCCTGGTCCAAAGCACGGAATTTTTAAAATTGTTCTTGATGGCATCCTGATTTTAGGCCTTTGGACGGGTTATTACAATAGCGTTTGAGGAAGGGGTCAGAGCCAAAGCTCTGAAGGCCCAGGAGGAAAATGCTGCTGCTCTCGACGCCTTGAGGGCTAAGTATGTCCAACTGAGGCGGGAGGTCAACCATACAAGCTTTCCAGGGTGCAGGCCTAGATTGAGTTGGCTGAGGCCAAGAAAAAGCTTGAGGAGGAGCGTCAGCGTTGTGAGAGGAAAGTCAGGAGGGCTATCAATTAAGAGAGATGGGGCCTTATCCAGAAGTACACAGCTCGGATGGAGACTGCCAAGGAATCCCTCGCTAACCTGGTTAAAGTAAACGAGGTGGAGAGGGTGAAGTCTGAGTTCTCTGAGAACTTGCTCATGCTTAAGGAGCTTTGCGAGGGATCTACCGTCGAGAAGGAGGAAGTCGTTGTGAAGGATTGGATGGCGGAGGAGAAGGCGAAGGATGCTCATCTTGCTGGCCTCAGCTTCGTTAGGACTTACGAGCAGCTTGTTGGGCACCTCACAGTATCTCCGATGTCTCCTTATGTGTCTGAATGCTCAGTTGGTGGTAGTCATGCGGACGATCTTGCTGAGGAAGTGGGGGTTGTGAACACGGCTGGTTCCAACCTCGTTGGTGGAGATGACATCGGTTTCGAATAGAAATGAGTTTTTATGTTGTTGTATTTTTGTCTTGTCTTTGTTGTGGCAGTTTATGCCTTTGTGCCTTTCTGGGATCTTTGAAATCCTGTGTTTGTTCCTTCGGGGACTTGAATATATGGATTTGATATTTTCCTTTGGCTATCTTTGAACTTGTTTCGTCTTTCGATTACTTTGTTTTTAATTCATTTCAAACTTCAATTGTGTCGAGCTGGATTCGTCTTTACTTTGTTTTGATCGTCGATTGCTTTGTTGTCTCGTCTTTAGATTGCCTCGAGCTTTATTCGTCTTTTGACCTTTGATTGTTTTTTTGTTTTTTGAGATTTAGTTTTTGTCTTTTGACTGCTTCGAGCTTATTCGTCTATTGACCTTTGGTGAAGGGAGTGCTATTCTGGGTATTCCGATCTTTTGACCAGTAATCTTCGAAGATGTCTTATGGGTTTTTCTTGTGGTTGTTTGACCAGCGTGTCTTGCTGGGTTTATTGCTCCATTTCTGGGGTCAGCGATTCGTACACGTTCTTCTAGGCAGCGAACATGTTTTATAATCTCGTTCCAGAGCCGATTTGGCGTTATGTTCGTGAGATGTGCTACGACCAGTGTACCTAGGGTGGTGTCTACTGGGCTTCCAGAGCTTATTTTGTGGTTTACGCCTTACAGTATTTCCAGTCCACTAGACGCTCCTGAAGATATGCTAAACGGATTATCGTCTGGATACTTCCTGCATTTACGGTTAAGTCATGCCGTCTGATATTAGGTCCGAAAGTTAGTATAGCGCGCTATTTACCCGTTTATGAGTGTTCAACGAACAATGGTTGCAGTCTTAGTCAAGACCAAAGGTGTCTATTGTGACCAGCAACATACAGTTTTTGAAAATTTGTAAGAGTTGACAAGTCTTTTTGGAAATTCGAGAATAATC
>KE153592.1:5173-20888 GCA_000411075.1 Sisymbrium irio | reverse complement strand
ATGCCGAGTCTGTTACGAGTTGTTGATCATCTTCTTGTATCTTCTTCTTCAGCTGTAACTCGTGACCTTGGTTTGTAAGGTTCGCGAGCTTCGTTATTAGTGCAGTTGCTGGGCTGAGTCTGGCTCCTGGAGAGTAGTATCACACATCGTGAGCGAACTCCTGGGTAAACATCTTGTGCATGTTCTTTACTTGCTTTCTTGTGTTGATCGATTCATTGAGAGAGAGAGAGAGAGAGAGTTGTTGCGTGGAGAGTAGAGTTCTATTTATGCGTGATAGAATCAGGTTTACGTTGTTACAAGTGGTATCAGAGCTCAGGAGGAGCTGGTTCTTTCTCCGATGATGGCGATTCCTTCGGGGTCTGCTCAGGTGGAGCGTTTCGATGGCACATGTGACTTCTCGATGTGGACGATTCGAATGATGGCGCACTTCGGCGTTTCTGGGTTGAAAGAAGTGATTCTCAATGACAATTTTGAGATCACTGTTCCGGTTAGAAAGGCGGAAGAGAAGAAAGGTGATGATGTTGATGATGATGCGGAGACGTCAGAGTCGAAAGTAATCTTGGATCCGATTAAGGTTGAGAAAGATGAAACGGCTAAATATATGATCATTGTCAACATAAGTGATCAAGTCTTGAGGAAGGTGAAGCACTGCACCACTGCTGCTTCAATGTGGACATTGCTCGACAGGCTATACATGTCAAAATCCTTGCCCAATCGGATTCATGTTCAATCTCAGTTCTACAATTACAGATGCGACAGTTCAAAGACGATTGATGTAAATGTAGCTTTCTTGAAGATTGTTGTTGAGATGGGAAGTTTGAATGTTAGTGTGACAGATGAGATACATGCAATCGTGTTCTTGAATTCTCTTTCAGCGAGTTATGATCGACTCAAGCATACGTTGAAATATGGCAAAGATTCTTTGACGTTAGAGGAGGTTATTACAGCCGCTAGGTCCAAACAAAGGGAGTTATCAGAGAGAAGGAGGACTGATCAAGGATCTGCAACGCTGCTATATTTAAATGATGGAGGAAGAAAATCAAAGTGTGACTCTAAGGACTCCAAGAATGGTAGAGGTTGGAGCAAGTCTAAGAATCGTAAGGTCACTTGTTGGTATTGTAAAAAGGAAGGACATGTCAAGAAGGAATGCTATTCATACAAGAGAAGAATGGACAGTGATGGCGATGATGAGGCTGCAATCGTTATTGATGATCTTGAAAGCGACGATGCTTTGAATGTGTCAAGTGAAGAGATCAAAGACACTTGGGTTATAGACTCTGGATGTACGCATCATATGACGTCTATGCGAGATTGGTTTGTAGATTTTGAAGAAAAGGCAGTGAGCAAGGTTCTTCTTGGAGATTTTCACTCGGTGGAAGCTCAGGGCATCGATACAATTCGTTTGAATACTCACGGAGGGAGTATCAAGTATCTGAAGAATGTTAGATATGTCCCAAATTTGAGAAGAAACTTGATATCTACTAGCACTATGGATCGGATTGGCTTTGTTCATTCTGGTGGAGGAGAGAGAATAAGATTCCACAAGAATGACAAATTGGCGCTTCAAGGTACTATGAAAAGAGGTCTTTACATTCTTGATGGTGAGACCCTTGTTGATGAATTCTGTAATATGGAAGTAAGCGCTGAGAAGGCGTCGTTGTGGCACAGCAGGTTGGGGCATATGGGATTCAAAAACATGCAGGTCCTTATTAGGGATGGCATATTGAAGAAGAAATATATCGGAAGGATGTCTTTTGTGAACATTGTGTGCTAGGAAAGGCGAAGAGAGTCAGTTTTGGAACCGTGAAGCACAACACAAAGAAGATTTTAGACTACGTCCATGCAGACCTTTGGGGGTTACCAAATGTTCAACCCTCATTTGCAGGCAGCCAGTATTTATTGTCCATCATTGATGATCATTCACAGAAAGTGTGGATCTTGACATTAAAGACTAAAGATGAGACGTTTAACAAGTTTTGTGATAGGAAGACTTTGGTGGAAAATCAGGTTGATCGAAAATTTAAGTGTCTCAGAATTGATAATGGGATGAAATTCTGCAACAATGCTTTTGATGAGTTCTGTCGAAAGTTTGGTATTGCTAGACACATGACATGCACTTACACTCCACAGCAGAATGGAGTGGCAGAGCGTATGAACAGGACTATTATGGAAAAGGTGTGGTGTCTGTTGAGTGAGTCTGGTCTGGATGAGAGGTTTTGGGCTGAAGCTGCCGCCACATCGGTTTACATGATAAACCGAACCCCTTCGTCGACAATCGGCTTCAAATCTCCTGAGGAAGTTTGGATTTGTAAGACTCCAGGTTACAAACACATGCGGAAGTTTGGCTCAGTGGCATTCGTCTACTTAGATCAAGGGAAGTTGAAGCCAAGAGCAGTAAAAGGTATCTTTGTTGGTTATCCTGCTGGAACAAAAGGGTACAAGATATGGTTGCTTGATGAACAGAAAGTTATCATCAGCAGAAATGTAAAGATCCATGAAGCACAAGTCTACCGAGATGTAGTGAATGGCAGAACTAAGGTATCAGAAGAAAAGAATGATGGAAAGGTTCTCGTTGATGTCTCACTTCCAAGTTCTCAACCAGAAGAAGGACAAGATCACATGGCAGAGTTGAGGTCGGTTGGAGCTAGTCAGAGTCCCGAGACTCATGAAGATGTTGATGATCAGTCTGAATCAGGAAGTGTTGACAGATCAAGTCTGTCTAACTATCAGTTAGCAAGGGATCGGAGTCGAAGGACCATTGTACCTCCAGTTCGTTATGAGGACTATGATTGTTCTGAAGAAGAAATCATGTTTGCTTTGACTATGTCAGAGTTAATGAATGTTGAGAAACCCAGTGACTATGCTAAAGCAAGGGCAAGCGATAGTTGGGATAAATGGAATGTGGCAGCCGATGATGAAATGGATTCCTTGAAGAGAAACAATACATGGGTTTTGGTAAAGAAGCCTGAAGGAAGGAAAGTTATTAGATGTCGTTGGTTATTCAAGATCAAGCCAGCATTTGAGATGAAAGATTTGAGAGTGTCCGAGATAAGAAGAATGGCACTCTCAGATTGTCTAAGTCGTGTTATTTGAAGAAGGTAATTCAGAATTTCAGAATAGAGGAAGCAAAGAGTACTCAGACACCGATTGGATCTCACTTCAAGCTCAAGTCAATCAAGGAAACAGAGGAATGCACTGACACTGAGGTAACACCATATCTCTCGGCTGTTGGTAGCATAATGTATGCTATGATAGGTTCTAGACCGGACCTTGCCTATAGCATAGGATTGGTAAGTAGGTTTATGAGTAGACCTGGAGAGATTCATTGGGAAGCTGTGAAATGGTTATTGAGGTATATAAAGGGATCATTGGACTTGCATCTGGTTTATACAAGAGATAAGGATTTCACGGTTCAAGGTTTCTGTGATTCTGACTACGCAGCTGATTTAGATAAGAGAAGTTCTACGTCAGGTTATATCTTCACTGTTGATGGTAATGTAGTGAGCTGGAAGTCTTGTCTGCAACCGGTGGTAGCATTGTCAACTACCGAAGCCGAGTTCATTGCTATGTCTGAGGCTGTGAAGGAAGCTATGTGGATAAGAGGATTTCTTGACGAGCTTGGTTACAAACAGTCTGCAGCAAAGCTTTTGTGTGATTCGCAGAGTGCTATTTTTTTGTCGAAGAACAGTGTATTTCATGAACGTACCAAACACGTTGCTGTGAAATACTACTTCATCAGGGATGCTATTTCAGATGGTGAGGTGGAGGTGCTCAAGATTCACACGAGTAGGAATCCGGCTGATATGTTGACTAAAGTGATTCCGGTGGGAAAGTTCAAGGCAACCTTGGAATTTCTCAGGGTGACTCAAGCTTGAGGCTTGCGTCGCGAGCCAGGTGGTTTAAGCTTAGTGCCTGACTGCATTTTAACACGAAGTTGTTTTGTTGTTATATTGAGTATATGATCATGGTGGAGTTTGTTGTATAATGATCATAGACTCGGTTTAATTAGAGTTGGTTTTACTCGGGACTCAGTTTAAAGTTCAATCAGTTGTACCATTCAATTGTTCCAGTTATTGGGATTGTTTGGTTTAGCTGATTAATTATGTTCTGTAAATATATAAAAGGATGCCGAGTCTGTTACGAGTTGTTGATCATCTTCTTGTATCTTCTTCTTCAGCTGTAACTCGTGACCTTGGTTTGTAAGGTTCGCGAGCTTCGTTGTTAGTGCAGTTGCTGGGCTGAGTCTGGCTCCAGGAGAGTAGTATCACACATCGTGAGCGAACTCCTGGGTAAACATCTTGTGCGTGTTCTTTACTTGCTTTCTTGCGTTGATCGATTTTTTGAGAGAGAGAGAGTTGTTGCGTGGAGAGTAAAATTCTATTTGTGTGTGATAGAATCAGGTTTAAGTTGTTACAAAGGCGTTATTAGCTAGGTGGTGGTTATGCGATATGTGAGAACGAGAGCTTCACTTGAGAGGAGGAGCATCTGTTGGCACATCTTGCTTTTGCATGCTGCGTTAAGTGAAAACATTAACATAACATATATATATATATATATATATATATAAGATAGCAGCCACGACCAAAAACATGGATTAATCATCATCGCTACTTCATTCAAACCTTGAAGGAGGCGTGGAGGTACAAGTAGTAGTGGTAGCCTCATCAGACATTGATTGATATACATGCTAGCTCGAGTAATTCTGGTGTGGCCGACTAAACGACAACGACTACAAAATCCTCTGTGTTCTGGTTCTGATCTCTACCCATGATACCATGAATCAATGGTCCTAAACTCCACACTGGAGTTTTCTTCATTGTCACTGTAGTGAAAAACTAACCGCATTTTCCTTGTCTCTTATGGAAGAAGAAAGGCTTGTATGTTGTCTTATATCATTTACTTTATCTCAAGTTAAATATATCTTGTTATATCGAACTGTATAGTTTTGTTTCATATATAAAAAAAAAAATTGGTAATGTGTATGGATTATTGTAGTTTTATAAAAACCATTTAGTTCATGTATGTGCCTAACCCTAAGTAATGATTGTTTCAAATGTCAAGTAGATTAATTGTTCTATGTTAGATAATAACTTGATTTTACTGGTTTGTATTGTTTGTTGTGTAATCTCTACTTAAAACGTGGTATATTATGTTTAGATTATTTGTAATTGTTGATGATTTATAGTTGATATTTCAGTCCACCCAAATTAATGAATGTTTCAAATGTGTAGTTAATGACTTGATTAATAAAATATAACCGTTCGAAGAAACGCATGTTGCCCAAACGCAACTTTTTTGTTTTGTATCGATCAAAATCGAATTTGAAATGTAACCGTTAGACGACGCGTGTTGTCAAATAAACACAAATATCCATAAATACAAAAACATTTTCTCCCAAATCAATTTATTTTTATTTTCCTCTCTCTCTCTCTCTCTTTTTGTTTTCTCTGTGAAGAAATTCTCTCGATCGACTCTTCCAAAATTTTGCAGAAAGGGAAAATATGATTTCGTTTTCGTTTTTGTTTTGCTCTCAAGATTGATTCCGTCTGAAACCGACTTAATTGGTTGCGTTCCGAGGTATGGTTTCTAAGTTTCGTGTGTCGTACTTATAATGATCTTGTTTTAGGGTTTTCAATCTTCCGCAGTTATTCTGGTTAGGGTTTTCGATCTTCCTAGTTGGTAACTGTTGCAGTTATTTTGGTTAGGATTTTTTCTTCTCTGCGTCAAGCCGTTTTCGAGCTCAATTCTCTGTTTGACATTGTTTCCTGTTCGTAGCTTCTTTTATAATCACCACTTTCCTTTCTACTTTGATTCATCACTTGTTCCTTGAAGTTTGATGTGGTCACTGCTGATTCCAGTGGTGCTTGAGGTCCGTATCTTCTCACTACATTCATAGGCATAGCATTGTGTTTAAATCTTAGATTTTGAGGAATCTTAAATAGTTTCATTCAGATTTTTATGTTTTGTTCTGAGTCTAGGTTTTGCTATATGTGTATTTGAATCTTGGAATCTTCTTTCCGCAGGCAAACTCTCAAATTCTTTCTCGTGTATAATGTCTCATAAGTCATCTAGTTAGTGTCTGAACATTGTAAGATTTATGCTTAAGTTTATAAGTTATGTGTAGTCCTTCTTATGTCTGTACTGGTCATTTGATTGTAGTTTTGTTGTAGGGTACTTAAAATTTTTGCAAGGGTTTCCATGAACATGCTTTTCTTGTATCTGATTACTGTTTCTGTTTTGTCTCCGCAGAAACTAACAAGATGTGCTTCAAAATATGCATAGAAGAGAGACTAAGCGATGAACTGTGTAACCTTGGTTCAAAGAGTCGGATTGAAAGGAAGCCTTACTTGAACTGGAAAGACAAAAGCCTTAATGAAGATCAGAAAAAAGGTAAGATCTGTCTCTAATTTTGTAACACGCATAATAAACCATCTGTTTGTGCGCATTTATGTTTTCTGAGCTACGAATAATTTTGTATTTTCATGGTTTGGCAGAGTGATTCTATGAACATTTCCTGCCAGTTACCTTCCCATGAGCAGAAAAAGGCTGACGATAACGTTTTCAGACAACGTAGAAAAGTATAAGGTATATTCCTGAGTACACAACTGAAACTGTATAACAAGTTAAACCCACAAAAGGGAAATAGCTTCCCTCATTTGTGTCTTGAGTTTTAAATTCTCTATTTTTAAATTCCAGAGGCAGAAAGAAGAGGCTTTGTACAAGAAGATACTTTTGCAGTGATCTTGTTAGGTTTTGTTTTTCTGAATCTCTCTCTTTAAGTAAAAACACATTTAATCAGTTATTTCTTCCTTTAAGCAAGTCTGATGTCTCTGGATTTCGTTGAACTTGTTTTGTTTTTTATTTAACAACAAAACAACTTTTTAAATAAGATTTCAAAGCGTTTTGTTTTTTTGGTTTTGTCAAACCCAAGAGATCAAGTAGACATTCTTCTAATGTTCTACCAATCTTGTTTCGGTTTTCTTTTGATGTTTTTTGTTTTCACTTCAAACCCCGAAAAGATCAAAGGCAGACACTAGCCTAATAGTGTTCTGTCAGATTCTTATTTGGGAACATTGTCCCTTTGCTGCCTCTAGAAGAAACTTATACCATCACCCTAGCAAAATTGTTAATTGGACCGATAATATGGGTGGTAGTGCCTGTATAAGGAAGGATGCTAGGGGATGAAAAAAAGACCACACAGCTTAAAATTCTTAAAGAAAAAAGACTTTACTACCCACGGCTTGAAAATCTGTTTTCGATTCTTTGGATGGAATGGATATAACGACCAAAGAAAGTCTTGAGACAAAGACAACAAATTGAAATCAGATAAAGTATTGTTGGATGGAAATAAACGACCAACAGTTTATAAAAGTCACTATACAAAGACAATGGAGCGGTTAAAAGACTTGTTGGGTGTCTAATATGGGTGGTAGTGCATGTATAAGGAAGAATGCTAGGAGATGAAAAATAAGACCACATAGCTTAAAAGTCTTAAAGACATAAGACATTACTACCCACGGCTTGAAAATCTGGTTTCAATTCTTTGGATGGAATGGATATAACGACCAAAGAAAGTCTTAAGACAAAGATTACGAATTGAAATCAGATAAAAGTATTGTTGGATGGAAATAAACGACCAACAGCTTACAAAAGTCACTAGACAAAGACAATGGAGCGGTTAAAAAAACTTGCTGGATGCCTAATATGGTGGTAGTGCATGCCAAGGAAGGATGCTAGGGGATGTAAAACAAGACCACACGGCTTAAAAGTCTTAAAGACAAAAAACTTTACTACACACGGCCTGAAAATCTATTTTCAATTCTTTGGATGGAATAGATTTAACAACCAAAAAAAGTCTTAAGACAAAGACTACAAATTGAAATGATTATTATAGGAGCGGTGAAAAGTTTTGCTGGATGGAAATAAACGACCAGCAGCTTGCAAAAGTCACTAGACAAAGACAATGGACCGGTTAAAAGACTTGCTGGATGGAAAGGAACGACCAGCACTTTAGCATAATTCATTAGGGGATGGAAAATAAGACCACATGGCTAAGGTCTTGAGAAAAAAGACTTCAAATTACTACCCACGGCTTGCTAAAATCTGTTTTCATTTATTTGGATGGTATGGAGGTACCGACTAAAGTCTCAAGACAAAGACTACAATTGATAACAGATTGTATTGCTGGATGGAAATAAACAACCAGAGGCTTACAAAAGTCTTTAGAAAAAGACAATGGATCCTTGAAAGACTTGCTGGATGGAAAAATAACGGCCAACTCCATAGAGAAAATCGTTAGATAATGGCTTTGGTGTTAAAATGCTGGATGGAAAATAACAACCAGATCCTTAGAGAAAGTCCTTTGACAATGGCTGTGAGCCAGTACTGTGAGTTGATTTTCATTCTGTTGGATGGATATAAAGACCAACAGGTTAGAGATGTCCTTTGCCAAAATGTTAAGGACAATTTGCTGGATGGAAAATAACGACCAGCAACATAAAGAAAGTACTTATAATGAATAATAGGCCTGTCAGAAGACTTATCCCGTAGGAAGAGTCCGTAGACAAAGGATGTCAACGGAGACTATGGGTTGACATTCATTATTTTGGATGGGTGTAACGATCAACAGCCTAGAGAAGTCCTTGGAAACTTAAAATAAAGGCTTAAGAAAGACTTCCTGGATGGAAAATAACAACCAGTGGCTTAGAACAAGTCATTAGACATAGACTATAGGTCATGAAAAGATTTTCTGGATGGAAATAATAGCCAGCCCCTTAGAGAAAGTCCTTATACAATGGCAAGACTAAGGGTTGGCTTTCATCATTTTGGATGGATGTAACGACCAATAGCCTAGAGAAGTCTTTTGACAAATTAATAAAGGCTTAAGAAAGACTTGCTTCATGGAAAATAACAACCAGTGGCTTAGAACAAGTCATTAGACATAGATTATGGGTCATTAAAAGACTCGCTTGATGGAAAAAACAACCAGCTCCTTAGAGAAATTCCTCAGATAATGGCAATGAACCAAAAATATGGGTCGGCTTCATTCTATTGGATGG
The DNA here is from genome assembly GCA_000411075.1 of Sisymbrium irio. NCBI lineage: Eukaryota > Viridiplantae > Streptophyta > Magnoliopsida > Brassicales > Brassicaceae > Sisymbrium > Sisymbrium irio. Next base: position 11,829 of record KE153592.1, on the reverse strand, counting down.
ATATAACGACCAATAGCCTAGAGAAGTCTTTTGAAAAATTAAATAATGGCTTAAAAAGACTTGTTGGATGGATAAAAAACGATCTACTGCATAAAGAAGTTTTATGTCTAAGACAATGGGTCCATTAAAAGACTTTTTAGGATAGAAAGAAACTATCCACGGCTTACAAAAGTCCACAAAGACAATGGGTAGAACCATGCTGGATGGAAGAATGACCCGATGCTTAAAAAAAGTCCTTGGACAAATGCTATGAACCACCCAACGCCTAAAGGAGTAAGCTTCGAATCAAAGGATGAATCCTTACTGCACTACGAGACTTAGAAGTCCAGTCTTCAGTCAAAGACTACGGTAAATGCTAAAAATTGGAATGGAAGAAACAGCTGACAGCGTAAAGAAGTTTTATGACAGACTGAAATGAGGGAAATTCTTTATTTTACTACTTATGGCTTGGAAAGAAAAAAAGACATACTAAATAATTGATGATTTCTGCAGGTTTGTGCTTCAGAAGGTGTTCACATTGTTAGAAGCTTTGAGGAGATTTCAAGTGTAGCAGACTTCTCACAAGTATGTGCCTTTCAAACCTCTTTGTAATTAGCCGAGTCTCATGTAGATATATGTTTTAAGAGTATGCTGAGACTTCTGCCGTTTATGGATGTAAGTTTCCTTGACTCTCGAAACCATTTGTTTGTGTTATCCACTGAGCCCTTTGGTAATCATTCTAAACATAGGAAATGATATGCATGTAATCTGATAATTAATTTTGTGTGTGAGCATTCTACACTTTGCACCATGTCCTTCTGGATTATGCATTCGCTGAATTTGCTGCATATGTCCTCAAGTATGCATTATGCATCATGTGCTTCAATGTTTTAGTTAAATTTGGATGTTTAAGCAATTAAATTTGGATCTTTTGGTTAATATGAACAAGACTGATGTTTTAAGCAATATATGCATATGCAGGATAATTAGTGATACGACTGCGATAAAATCATTTCCAAATATAACCAGCAAAGACATCAACACCCTGTATTTATTTTCCATTAATTTCTCGTTTTGATGCTTGATTTTTATTAATATCTGTCAAACTTAAGTCTATGTCCCTCTTTTAGGACTCTGAGGAATGTGAGTATGTCTGGTCTAATTTCTTCTTACATCTGGAATATGCCAAACCTAAAGACTGTAAGTTTGAAACGAATCAGAACTTAGCTTGTTTCTGCTGAGAAATTTTCTTATTACTAGATGCATATACTCAGTGATATATGCTATAGTATCACGTGCGTGCCAAAATAAAAAATCCACTTAATTTTTACATATTGTTTGCTGCAGTGATTTATCTTAAAACAAGTTTACTGGTGAAGGTTCAAGCACTAAAAAAGGCACCCACATACATGTAAGGAATACAAGTTGCATGAGATCGAGAATCTTAAAGAGTTGAACACCTGTTAATTTGAATAGCACAGACAGAATAACACTCGTCTAATATATTTTGTTTCAACATGTTCTTTCAGCTATTTTACTGGCAACATGCTTTCCGGAAATGCTGGATTTGGTCCTTCCATTGACGAAATAAATCTATACGTTCCAGGCTTTCACTTGTTTGTATGGCTCGGGATAATTTCCATTATGTCAGCTTAATCATCTTCTTCGTTTTTAATATTTGGCGAATTCGTAAAGTGATCTCTCGTATAACAGTTTTTCATGGTCATCTACCTGCCAGGACAAGAGGTACTATCATGCAGCTAATCATCTTCTATCTATTTGTTTGTGACCTGCTTATGTTGACAGTTATGTTCTCACGTTCTTTTGAATCAGTAACATTAATATACATACCGAAGCTCATACTTGAAGAAGAATTTGTAAGTAATACACTCTTCTACCTTATAATCCTTCAACAATCGAGCAACAAGAATGGATTAAACTTGGTAATCTCTTTCCTTTTTGAATACGGAAATAGAAATGGTTTGAATGTCGAGTGCTGCTGTGAGATGCTTAATTATTCTCATCTTCTTGTCCAACAGAACTGGACTTCTATCAGGCGCTGGTCCAATAAACTGCACGAGCTGTAAGTGCTTATTGAGCCCTTTTAACTTATCTCTAAAATGCATTAAGCAACATAGTGTTTTCTTTTTTGGTTTGATGCCTGCTTGCTCTGTTTACACTTGAGCATCTCTAGTTTTTATACTGATGGTGACAAATCATTTTCGATTGTAGATTAGCTCTCAGTACATATAAATTGTGGTGGAGAAAATGTAATTATTACAAACAATTGGGGTACAATCACTTATCAAGCTGAGAACAAAGAATCCAAATCAACACTTCGAAAATTGGGGAATCAGTAATACAGGTCGCTTGTCGAATGATATACACAATGCCTCAAATAATTCAACAATGATCTTAACATTTAACCCAAAAAAAAAAAAAACTAATTCAACAATGTCTATAGATTCTCCTGATTTTTATAAGACTGCACTCGATCTGCTATCTCTCTTGTTTACTATGCCTTTTGCTTGTAAAATGGACTCTACAGTGTGAAACTTCATTTTAAGGAAATTCAGTTTTCAGACAAAGAGCCATACAGTCATCTTGACAGACGTATATTTGATGTCTATGTTCAGGTAAAAGCGTCACTGTTTACTGATTTTTTTTCACTAATCAGGCATGGGAGATTGAAGTTCATTTACTTTTCCTTACCTTATTCTTCTTGTCTCTTCTATTAGGGAGAATTGTTCTTAATTGATTTTAACATCAAAGAGGAGGCTAACGGGACTCTGAAGCCTGTTGCGAAAGAAAAGGAAGTTAACGTGACAAATCAAATGTTAGAGATTCAGCTGTATAGGCAGGGAAAGGAACAACCCTTATTCCCAAGAGAGGAGCCTATGGTTTGGTCCTCTTATCTCGGCAATCTCATTGTGTCATCTCAGTAACTACCCTTCTCCTCTACAGCTCTGCTCGTTGAAACTCTAAATTATTTGACCATCTTAAAAATTGATTTTGTGGATTCTTTCACATCAATTTGTTACACTCTCAAATGACTATAAATACCTAACGGTAATATTCTTTCTAAATTTCAGGTCTGGGGCCACCATGCGGAGGTCCAAAGACAAGAATAACTACTTTGTTAAAGATATTTTTCTGTAGCTTGTTGCATATATATTTACACTTTTAGTGTCTCATTTGCAGGGGAGAAGACAAATCGTCACACTAATTATCCATTGATAGTCGGGGTTATAGGTGGTGCTTTCGTAGCAATAACTCTGTTAGCTTTGGAAATATATGGTAAGAGAAGATGCAGACAAGACAAGAACACGAGAGAAAGAGGTATCAGAGTTGACAGAGTATATGATTCCGTCTCTCATATAATGCTCATAGCATTTTAATGATTTTCCTTTGGGAACCTGAAAACATTGAACGTTATAATTAGGACTAGCAAAGGTTAGGACAACAAAGAGAACCGGTTGCTAGTAATCAAAGTTGGCATCTCACTGCCAAGTCAAAAGCAGATAAGTAACGAAAAATTTCAACATTCATAGAGATGGACTAGGATCAATCTAAGTCAACCAGAGGTCAATACACCATACATAGGTAGTTCTAAAGCTCTAAAGGTTTTTGTTTTATTACTAGGGTCGATGCCCATAATATAACACTCATTACCGTTGTGGCCGATCACTCGTTCCCCTTGGCTATCTCCTCCTTTTGCGCTTCCAACTCTTGAAACGCCTTAGCAATGGCTGCAACCTCAGCAGGCAAAACTGGCTGTTCACCTGTTTGCAACTTCCTCAATTGGCAATAGCTGCAGCATCACCGTCCAGAACGGCCTCTTTTTGCGCTTGCAGCTTGCTTATCATCCTGGTAACCACGTGAGTCTGGGAAGTAATAAAGTTCATAGTAGACAGGTTTGTCAAACATACATGTCTTGAATATCTTTCTGATGTCCTTGCATTTTGTGGCTTCTTCTTCTTCGTCTTCTCCTTCCACACACTTCTGTAATGCTACGGATGATGCCTTGCACTCACCTCCCTTTATATACTTGCATAAACAGCACTCTTCAATCTATTCTTCTTCCTTTTCCTTTGTTTCACTCGAATCTTCAATCTCTTCCTTTGTTTCAATCGAGTCTTCAATTTCACCCTTTTGTTTCCCGACGGATCCTCCTCAGTAAACGCCATGCTCACTCGTCCCATAGATCCTACTCCCCCTAATGGCCCCCTCCTCTCTCTTCTAAGTAGAAAAAAAGACACACGTTTACGTTTATCTTATTCCATAAATGGAAACTTTGAAACGCTCATCTCCCCTTCCCGGATTTTGATATTCTTTGTTTGTTCCCCCTCGTCCATAAGTATGCTGCAAAAAAAAATTTTACTTCGAGGAAACTGAAAACTGCAACAAGTAATTTTGATAAAAGCCAACAAACTAGGATAAGGCGGTTTCAGATCCGTATTCAAAGTGAACTAAAAATGATTCCAAGTTCTTCTCAAACATCAATACATGTAGAAAATATGGCTGCTTCTTTTGGTTTCTCATATGAGAAAACTAATGCAGGGAAAACTGTCAGATGGAACCATCATAGCTGTCAAGAAACTTTCTTCCAGGTCATGCTAAGGAGACCGAGAATTTGTGAATAAGATTGGCATGATCTCAGGTCTGAATCATTACCATGTCAATCTTTATGGATACTGTGTCGAAAATAATTAATTGTTGCTTGTGTATGAGTACATGGAAAATAACTTCCTTTCTCTTGCGTTTTACGGTAAATAAAAGTTCTTTCATCTTTTCCACACGTTTTGAGTCTAACTCAAGTGTACATACATGTTACATCATGTAGTGTGATGTAATTTATCTCTGGTTTCCAGTAGGAGAGAGCTCACTGAATTTGGAATGGACAGTGAGAAAAAAAAATCTGTGTTGGAATTGCAAGAGGGCTGGAGTTCCTCTAGGTAGGATCGTTGATGAATATGGTTCACCGTGACATAAAGACCACAAATGTGCTCCCAGACGCTGACCTGAATGCAAAGATATCTGACTTTGGATTGGCTAGACTTCATGCAGAACAACACACTCACATCAGCACTAATATTGCAGGAACCATGTAAGTGAAGAACTTAAAAACAAAAATCGCACTATGGCCAAATAAAGATATGTTATGTTCATAGGAATGGCATCGGTATTTCCGGGGAAGAGAAAGTAGTCAGATTGCCTTGTATGGATCAAGTGGTTTTCCTTGGAAAGACTCGACCTTCCACCAGAAACTTGGTCATTAGCATCAAGATGGAAAAGTAGAGGAAAGCCAACAAAATTCACAAGTCGGTTATCCAAATTGAGTATATAGTTTACAAGAATCATAGATTTTTTATAAACCGAACATCCACTTGAAACTGAAAAAGTGTGCTTTGTTTAATGTATGTACGTAACAAGAGTTATACGTTCTTGTTTATAATTCAAGTAACGCAATTCAAATTGAATGACGATGGTATCAGTGATTCAGTTCGAGGCAGAGTGGGGCAAATTTGTGATAGGAACCACTCATATATTGATTTACGAAACACCAATTACAGAGCCAAGAGAATATTCTTGAAGCTCACCCTAATCTTGAATATCTACAGCTCAGATAAACAAGCCACACCTCTCACTAGATGCGTAATTCTTTCTGTTACAACTTCTCCTTTATTTATACTCTACGACACACAATCTCTCTCTCTTTACAATACTAACTGGTTCTTCTCTTATTTTGTCCTGTTGGTGCCAGGTCATCAATTGATCACCTATCAGTTTGTTTTGAGGAAATGAACAAAGAATACAAGTGAATTGATCACCATTAAAAAAAGTGTATGTTAATGGTGGCATTTCCCATTTGGCAATTCTTTAGCTATCCAAGTGGTATTCTATCATACATGAAAGAATCTGAAGATTTCTCCTTTCTGTCTTTACTTGTAATGAAGAGAAACCAAAAGTAGATTGTGTCACAGATGTCATAGTTGACGATCAAGCTGAGCTGGCTTATCTTCCCTCCTCTATCAACCTTAGTGCACCATTGCCATCAAAAGACTGGCTAACTTGTGATGGATCGAAAGCTTTATATCCTGCAGCTGATGCTCTAAGCTACTGTTAAATGTCATTTCACTGCAATATTTGATAATGATTTGGTAAAATTCACCTGATTTGTCAATTATTGTTAATTTCAGGTCCATGTAATAAGGTACTTGTTTGCGTGTTAAGATTGAATAAGATAGGCTGTTTTTAACGTGGATATATGATAAGCAATTTTGATGGAACATCTACTGGTATTGCAGGGTGTGATGAGCTGTAATGAGTGCAAGAACAAGCTGCAAGTCAGGATCTCAGCTGATGATGTGTTTTGCGTCTTCTTTTACTTCTTCTAAGCATATCACCCACATGAATACCAGAGGGATGTATATTTACTACTTAACACGTATTTAATAACAGCTTGTTGTTGTGTAGAACTTTAATTTGTTAAAAATATACTTAAACTAAGGAATGAATTTGACATATCATTTAGCAGATCATGGAACCCCTATGGAAAGCCTACAAACAAGATGCAAGCCATTGTCAATTTTCTCGACAGGTAACTATTGCCAACAATTTGGAGAATTGAATAAATAATACTTGTAAAATGACCACCTTAAAGCAAGAGAGATCCA
>KE153591.1:57736-69122 GCA_000411075.1 Sisymbrium irio | reverse complement strand
TCCGAAATAGCAGCTCAGGCTCTGAATCAGCTCAAAACCCCTGTCGATGTGGAGGAAGTGCTATCCTCAAGTCAAGGTGACGACAAATCACCATCTCGTGTAGAAGCCAGAAACTCTCTTCGGTGAAGTGTCTCAGCGGGCTCTCCGGTGTCTGTTACCAACACGGCTCAGCCTTGGTCGGAACTGCCTCCACCTAAGAACCCCACGGTGCTAAAGAGAAAGGGCAAGGAACTCGAAGGTAGTTCAAAGGAAGTTCTCAGGCAAAGCTCTCGCCACAAGGATACTGAGGTTTCTGATATCTCGGATGAAGAATCTGAGTCTACCAAGTCGGCTGATTCTTCAGTTTCGTGAATGTTGGACAATCCATGTTTTTCTCCAAGCCGAGCCCGTCCAGTCTTAAGATCCGTAAGTCAAGTTTCCTCTCTCGTAGCTTTATTGAAGAACGGTTGGTAGAGAGGGTAAGTGGAAGTATCCGGATCTGATAAAAAACGGAGGTCTAGAACCTAATATCATTGACCTTGTGAGCTACTGTCCGTCAATTGTTGCTGAATTTTATGGAATGTTACCTGGAATGAGGTCTGGGAAATTTGATAATGGAGTGTGTGTGCTGCTCAGAGGTTATAAGTATGAGTTCTCTCCTCGGCTGATCAATGAGTTTTTGGGTCTTCCACCTCTTACTCCTGAAGAAGAAAGAGAGGATTCAGAATCTGATTCGAGTAGTAGGCAACATCTTGCAGAACTTCTCTCAGAAGGAGCAACCAAGAAGTGGGCTGATCTCACCACAACAATTCTGTCTCCACGATTTGCTGCCCTGGTGATGCTTGCCTCGTACAATTGGATCCCCTCCACTCATAAGAATCACATATCGCTTGATCGAGTTAGGTTGATCTACAAGCTGAACTATGGCATTCGCACTGACTTCGGAAAAATGGTGTATCGCCAGGTGCTCAATCTAGCCATCCTTCAAAATGTGACTCTTGTTGGCTTGTGTTTCCTCGAATCATTTATGGTGTGCTTCAGATGCAACATCCCTTCCTTTTGCGAGATGATGAAGCGTTAGTCACGTGCTCTCATTATCAGAAGGATGTTTGCAGTGGTGAGGCCTTTATCAAGAATGAAAAGACTATGAAGGATTCAGCTCGTGAGACGGTTACAGCCTCGGGTAGTCAGAACTTTGTTTCTCATCCAAATGTATTGCCTCTTGGTGTAATTCGTCTTCCAGTTCCTCCAGGCTCGGCGGCTGAGTTTCTCACAACTCTTAAAGACATGGCAGGCGTTCTCAACACTGAAGATTACGGTTCTTGAGCTGATTGAAACGCTGAACGAGGTATGAACTTTATCTCTGTCTGGGGGCTGTTAGTGTCTTTGTCTACATCTGATTAATGTTTTTGACTATCTGTGCTCACAAGCAGGGGGAGAATGAATGAAGTCTAGAAGGATGCGTCTGAGTATGGGGGAGTTTAGGTCTTAGCTTTTGGGGGAATTTGTTTTTTTTTTGTTTTTTTTTTGTGTTGTCTTATATATTCTCTCCCTTTCGGTTTGTTTCAAGAACTTTGTATACAATAGTGCATTTTATTTGGACTTAATGGCATAAGTATTTTATTCTTGTTGCATGCATATTTGGTTGCTTGGTACTGCGCTTGGTGTGTTTCTATTTTGCACGTGCTTGTGATGCACAAAGTCAAAAAGGGGGAGATTGAAGATGTAAGAAGAGGTGACGAACTTGCTGTACCAGATGACGAGTTGGACAAGAGGAGCTGGAACATTCTAGAAGAATCAAGGACATACTTGCGGGAATATGAAGACATATCTGGCGAGAAATATTTTTCATGATAAACGCTAAAGGAAACGTGATCTGAAGGAGATTGCGTGATTAAGAAGATATTTGATAAGGATGAATCTAGGAAGATTATGTATCAAGATATTATGAGATATTTTAGGGACGTAATGTTATGGTCTATTGTATATAAATAGACGCAATAGAGCATTGTATGTACTCATCACAAATAGAGAAGATAATTGACTTTGGGTTAGATTCTAGGAATTAGGACGGGATTCTTGGATATTATATTTCGGAACAAGTTAGACTAGGAAAATAGATCAATGTGTGTCTTATCTAGTTAAATTTACTATGTGTACGAAATTTACTATGTGTTGTGTGTAATCAATTGATCTCATAATTGGTATAGGTCTTGCATTTTCACTTTTGACCTGTGTTTAAACTTTGAGTCTGTTTTGATATAATTTTGATGTTAAAAAAAATTAACCTTAAAATGCATTGCACAAATGTCAAAAGGTCGTTTATATAAATAAGACATCACAAAGTCTTTAGAGGGACCCATGACAGGTAAACCCAAAGAACAATGCGGAGAATAAAGACGTGGCACCAACGTGTGGGTTACAGCGTCATCTCCGTGTGACTAAGTATCAATTTATATATATACACCCAAACCCATTTCAGATCCAATACACAGATCAATTCGCTCGTCTTCTCAAAGCCGAACTACAACATTTTTAAAGCTACAACTCCGGAAAATCCAAGGTACATAAGTTCATTTTTTATTTTTCCGTTTCATTTGATCTCTGTCCATAAAAGTATTTTGTATTGAATTCTGATGAATAATTCTTGAGTTTGATAGATCTGAAATTTGGGTTATTTATGATGTAGTGCTTCTTTACTTAGTATATATTTCTTCGTTTGGTCTCATGGTCTATCTGATGAAATTAAACTGAATATTGATCCTCTGTTTCTGTATGGTACTAGGAGAACTGAGAAAAGAAATAGAACAGGCTTAAACTTGTTCTACATAAGAAGTGGAATTAAAATAACATTAACATAAACTGAAAAACACCTACGCGAACCCCATAAAACGATGTTTACTTTTTTTCCAACTTCATAGATTAAATCAACTCTGTTCTCGATTGACCGTGACTTAGAAAATGTTCATTTTTGGTCACAGCATTTTAACGATTTTTCTGGTGATCCATGTTATATATGACAAATATGACAAAAATAATAATAATAATTATAAAATCAAAATAGTGGAAATTAAGGTTTCTAAATGTGTTGGTCAACTAGCCAATATAAAAAGAATATGGTTTGGTGGTCCAAACCATCGTTGCAGCAATGACCTGTAGGAACTAGGAAGAAAGCATTTCTCATGCCAAAAGTTGTAGCTCTACTTTAATATTTGTTATAACAAATAAATGTTTTCTTGTCTATCAGGGAATTATGTCATCAAACGAAGAAAATGTCACGAAAGAGAAACTTCATGTGAAAATGAAGACACAGGAATCGGATGCAAACGAGAAGGGAGAGAATGTTGAGGTGGAGATGGAGATGGAAGTGAAGGCCAAGTCAGTTGAGAAGGTTAAAACAAAGAAGGACGAAGAGGAGGCTGGAGGGAAATCAAAAAAAGAAAAGGAAAAAGAAAAGGTAAAGAGCAAGAAGGATGACTCAGATGTAAAACAAGATAAACATGAAGAAGGTCATGGCGATATGGATGTGGAAGAGCAAGACAAAGAACACAAGAAGAAAAAGAAGGATAAGGAGAAGAATAAGGACGATGCAGTCAAAGAAACGGAAGAGTTAGAAGAAGAAAGTAAAAAGAAGAAGAAGAAGAAAGAGAAGGAAGAAGGAGGTGCAGAGGAAAAAGACAAGAAGAAAGATAAAGAGAAGAAACAGAAAGGAGAATCCAAGGGTAAGGAAGACAAGAAGATAAAAGAAAAGGAACTGATTGGTGAAGAAAAGAAGAAGAAAAATGAAGAGAAGGATGAGTCTGAGGAAGAAGGTGAGGGAAAAAAGAAAACAGAGGAGAAGGAACAGGATATGGAAAATGATGGAAACTTGGATGAGCAAGGTAAGGAACACAAGAAGAAAAACAAGGAGAAAGAGAAGAAACACGAGGATGTATCGAAACAAAAAGAGGAGTTAGATGATGAAGAAGGAGGTAAAAAGAAGAAGAAGAAACTTAAGGATGTATCAAAACAGAAAGAGGAGTCAGATGGTGATGAAGAAGGAGAAAAAAAGAAGAAGAAGAAAGATAAAGAGAAGAAACCGAAAGAAGAATCCAAGGGTAAGGAAGATAAGAAGATGAAGAAAGAAAAGGAATTGGATGGAGCAGACAAGAAGAAGAAAAAGGAAGGGAACGATGCTCTTAAGGAAGAGGATGAAGGAAAGAAGAAAAAAGAGAGGAAAGAAGACGAAGAAGAAGATCATAAGGAGGGAAAGAAAAAGAAGAATAAAGATAAGGCAAAGAAGAAGGAAACAGATGAGTTATGTGAGAAAGATGAAGGAGAAATGAAGCTGAAAAAGGTAAAGAAGGAGAAGAAGAAGGATAAGGGAGAACAAGATAACAAAGAAGACAAGGAGAGAAACCTTGAAACTGAAGTGTTGTCAAGAGATATCAACTTTGAAGAACCAGAAGCTGAGAGAGAAGAAGGCAAGCCGAAAGATGTGGAGGAAGAAGATGATGAAGAAAAAAAGAAACATAAGGAAGAAAGCGGAGAGGGTGATCAGGAAGGGAAGAAAACAAAGAAGAAAGATAAAGAGAAGAGCAAGAAGAAAGATACAAACGAATCGAAAAAGACAGAGGATGAAGAAGAGAAGGAAGCTCACACTGAAGTTGATAGTGACGCGAAAGACATCATCAAGATAGTAGGATCAGAAGCTGAAGATGGCGATGAAGAAAAGGAGAAAAAGGCAAAGAAAAAAGAAGAAAAGAAAGACAAAGATGTGAAGAAGCTTAAAGACACCAAGAAGAAGGGTAATGACATTGGTAAGCTGAAACTGAAGCTACAGAAGATTGATGACAAAATAGGAGCCTTAATGGAGAAAAAGGCAGAAATCGTAAATTTGATTAAAGACGCAGAGGGAGAGGAACAAACGAAAACTAATGAAACCTGAAAACAAATTGGGGGTGGCTGAGAATGTAAAGTAACTGAACTTGTTAATAGAGACTGAGCAACATCCATCCACAGAGAAGATGGGGCTACATGTTTCTTGGTGCAGGTGCACTGGACTCGGATTTTTTTCCTGTTGAGTTGTGATAAAATTTAATAAATTTTTGTACTTACTGATTTTGTACACTCATGCAATCCATTTCGTAATAATATTTATGATTATGTTTCTCTACTTATTAGTTACAGATTTAGGATGAGCAATGAACAAGAGAAAATTTGAATTTTGCGGAAATGATGCATGAATAATTTGGCACAATGAAAAAATGTTAGTCGAAAGTTTTACCAAACAAAAAAAATTGATCGGTTCTAGCGGAAGAAGATACATCTGGATTGCTTTGTTCTCTTCGGACTTCGGTTTAAGATGTGTTGATATAGAAGCTATACATTCTATGCTTCTAAGTTTCAAATTTGCATCACTTGACTGAGATATAGCAGAAAATATGCAACCAAAATACGATACCTAATCAAACTGAAATAGTGAAACTTGATCAAAAAGTTTTATTATCAGGGGAAACGGAAAAAAGCAAATTCTAAAAATCCTCCTTTTAGGAGTTTAAGACTCTCTTTCTTAAAAACAGTTTTTTTTTTTGAGAAATTACCTCAATACTTAGAAAATTAAATGATACAATCTGACCAAAATAGTAAATTTGTTTAATAGGTTAATTATTTTCTCATCTTTTTCACTTATTCAAATTTACATGAATTGCCATTATCAGAAAATGGTGACAAGACGGTGAGAAAACGCAGAGAGAGAGAGAACACCATGAAAAGAAAATTTCAGAACGATTAGAGAGGAAAATATAAGATGAAGAAGAGAATATCAGAAAAAATTATCTAACAATACGTATATGTTACATGTTAATAATGTACCTTGCTAATAATGTATTATATATTATTTGATAACACATAATATATATGTTATTTATGTGATATTTTATATTATTATCGTATAATAGTGTTAGCGGGCAAATAATGTATTAAATATTAGCGTCTAACAATGTTGCCGTCCAAAAAATGTATTATATATTATCTGATAACACATAATATATTTGTTATTGGTATGATATTTATATTATTAACGTATAATAGTGTTAGCGTGTAAATAATTTATAATATATTAGTGTATAATAATATTAGCGTGTAAATAATGTATTATATATTAACATAATAATAATGTTAGCGTTCAAATATCACCGGATGAACAGTAATTATCATATTGAGTGTTAATATTAGTTGATATCGTAGTTAGCGTACAACTAAATACCATTTTTATCAGCGGATGAATAGTGTTTCGGGTAATGGTATATATGTAATATTTTTGAAAATTGAGGATTAGTTAAGTATAAATATTTTTTCTCTTTCTTAGAAACTCAATTTAAAATTTAGAGATGCTATAGAATTAATTTTTGAAGTTTACTGTAATAATAAACAAAATCACTCTTTTTTTATCTTCCTAAGTTAGAGTTTTTAATGTGGATGTAAACACCTCTACGTAAGAGATTATCAACAAAATATCTAGTTTCATGTGTTCTTCGTCATTTTAATCGACTATGTTGTTAAGGTTTGGTGTGTTCCAATTTTCAACAAGTTTGTGGAATGGAAGTTTGAATGTCTTCAGCAATTAATGGATTAAAAAACTAGCTATGTCTATAGAAGAAGAGGAGGATGTTCTCTTCAATATGTGAGACCTCCCCCAATCTTTTCGAGTAAGACAAATGGAACCATCCTGACTAGTCGTCTTCGTAAGAGCGCGAGTCATAAATACAACAAACTGAGAAGAAAAAAATCAGGCATACACTCATTAAGGTTGGACAAAATATCCAAACCCGCAAGTCCGAGTCGAATTCGACTAGAAAATATAAAATCGAACCGAATCCAGAATCGATAAAATACTGAACCGATCTCGGACCGAACAAAGATCCGAATAAGTATCCAAAAGATTCAAAATATAATTATATTTATAAAAATATTAATTATATACAAAATTAAAATAATTTAAAAATAAGATTATAAACTAAAGTTATAAGTTATCTTTAGATAGAAATAATTAAAATATTCAAAAAACAGAATATCTAAAAATGTTTACCTAAAATATTAAGCTTTAACTTTGATTTGTCAGTTATAAGTTCGATAAAACAGTTCATTTTTAGTATGAAACATGTATTTTAGGATCCGAAACCCGAATAAAAACTGAAATCAAGATTAACCGAAATTACTATAGCTGTATTGGAACTTTTAATACTTACTAAATCTAAACCGAATCCGAAAAAAAACTAAACCGAAACCGAACCGAAGTTTTGAAATATCCGAATAGAGTCATTTTTAAGTATTTTACGACCCCAACCTGAATTGATCTCGAAATGAACCCCATTGGATATTCGAATACCTAACCCTACCATTCTTTAATCTCATTGCCACTCACTTAAGGAAATACCGAGAAAACCCTTAACGAAACGGATTATTAATTTAATAAGAAAAACCAAAAATAGATATAAAAAAAAGAAAGAAAAAGGGATCTAAAAAAGAAAAAAAAAAGGTGTAGGTTCTCTTGTTTAGGTCGTCGTGCCTTCTTCATATGAACTATTTAACAGAAACCACCATCCGATTTCCGGTGAATCATCGAATGAACACGAGTCCATATCGTCTGGCAATTTAGCGCCGACTCTGTCCTCTGTCCTTCCTCTGCATTTCTCAAAAAAATATCTTAATTTTTTCACAGATTTAAAATCAAACGAAAATTGAGATTGAAGTATTCAAAATTGATTGGTAATCATGTTAAATATAACGATCAGGTGTTTGTATTGACAAACTATCGAATGTAGGGGTTCAATGTCAAAAGTGAGAAATATTAGGTACTAGGTATATTCCACCCGTAAAATGAGAAATTTAATAAGTAAAAGTTTATTTATAAAAATTTATTTTTCTTTTTTTTCTTTCACTTTTAATTGATACAAGTAAAGATTTTATTTATTTCACTTTTATAAATACATATATATATTCTTTTATTTTATTACAAAAATTTACAAATAATAAAATAAAATCTGGCATTTTTAATTCTAAAATCAATAAAAGTATGTTAAATGAATATATTTTTTTCTCCTTAAATAAATTTGAATTTGAATGAGAAATGAATTGTTCCTTTTTAATATTTAACTTTGATATTAATAAGTGATTTTCAATTTGTTGATTTATCATTCATTAATTTTTCAATTTGAGATGTTAAAAATAAAAAATTACATTAAAATTAATATTAATGATTGATCTTACTTTAAAAAATAAGACTAATAAACAAACACATTTGTTAATTTTATTACAAACTTATAGCATAAATACATTCAATTTTAAAAAGTATGTTTATGTTAATATCATTATCACATAAAGAGCAAAAATAATAAAATAAAATAAAAACAAAAAATTGCAATTCCAAATCATAGTTTACAACTTTGATTTTGTTGAAATTTTTAAATCAATAAAAATATATAAATTTTCAATAAAACATTTGCATACATGATATTAATTTTTTTTTTAAATGTACTTTGTTTTCTAATACTTGTCGCTTTTTATGATTTGAATTAATATATTGTAAATGTGTACTGATGGATTAATTTTATCAAAGACATAAAATTCTAATTTAATAACAAAATCAGATTTGTGACTCAATAAAATGGAAAAAATAATATAGCCCCATAAAATGAAAAAAAAAATAATGGTAAAAAAAAAAATTCAGTAGCAAAATCAGATTTGTGGTCTAATAAAAAAATGTAGCTCAATAGACAGTGACATGTGGTACATTCTCAGAGCTCTAAAAGAAATATCCGTACTTTATTATATACTAGAAGATAACCATGTGCATTATTTAAATACTAAAAATTATATTATTATGTGATTATTAGAAATTTACCATAAATTTAAATAAAATTAGTTGAATTATATTTTAGTTATATTCGATAAATTGAAGTATGAAAGAATTTATTAAGTAACAATTTATTTCTGAATTACTAAACCATTTAGTTTTATGTTTTTTTGTTCTATTATTGAAAAGAAAATAAATATTTAGACATTATTTACAAATATTTACAAATATTTTCATTTTTCTACATTTTTTTATTTTGATGAATATATATTGTCGTAAAATTTCATTATCAGGAAAATGGTCTCTAATTACTTCTCCTTTGATATTAATATCATTTAAATTTTATTTTTACTTCTTTAAATCACATATATGATATTCTTTTTGAATAAAAGTAATACATATTTTATAATTTCGTTTTTAATTATTTTAAAAATTAAAAAACTAAAAAAACATTGATCTTAAAGATTATTAGTAAATAACAATTTTTTATGGTTAATTTTAATTTTCCATAATATATAGTATTTGATTTTAACCAAATAAATAGGAAATGTTTAGATATGTAGTAGATATTCATATTTTATTTTTTTTTAAAATTAATAGTGTTTGGTAATAAGGATAGTAGATAAAAATAAATGAAAAACAAAAAATATTGAAAAAAGGACAAACTGACACCTCAGAAAAATGTCTTTCAAAAATGCTTCTCCTTTAATATATAGTAGATAAGATACCAAAATCCCTAAATCGATTTGATTTTATTTCAAATCTGCAAAAATAGAACAACTGAAACAACATGTAATATTGAGATAAATATGATAACCGGTACATATGGTATAACTATGAAAAATCGTGTAATTGGTAAGTATGTTTTATTTTATTCTATTTATAAATAGGTGATGAAGAACAGCCACATAAATGCACATTTTATGGAGCACAAATAAATTTCAAAAGAGAATAAATGAATTTTGACCAAGTACAACTAAAGACATGTCTATATTTTACCAACTTTATCTGGATTTGTTTATGTCATATTTGTACCACCATATTAAATCAATAAACTAAGATTTTACCATTTCATAATACATTTTATTAACTTGACATCAGACTTTGTAGTATAAAGATATTTTGTAAGTGGTCTCCCTTAAAGTAAAAGATGTGCAATATTATTTCAAACCTCTTAAATGATAATTAATAGTGAAAATAATACTGTATGTCCAACTAGAGAAAATCTGTGTAGATGATTGTTCAACACTTCAACTAGGTACAAGTAAGCTTATATATATATATGTGTGTGTGTGTGTGTGTGTGTAGGTGTGTGTGTGGTTGTATTCAATAAATATAAAAAAGGATAAATCAAGGTTTATAAGGATTCTAAAAACATAATAAACTATAAATAAACAATTTTAATTGTATAAATTTTTTTTTTATCATTTTCATAATACGTAATATTAATTTCACATAAATAATCCTTATAGTATAAGGAAGACTTGTAAGTGCTAATTTTTTTTATGAATCAAAAGATGCAAAAATTATGATATTGTACAAATTGTATTATAAAAACTCTGTAAATGATAATTAATAGTGAAAAAAAGATGTGTCCAACTAAAATATAATATCACATTGTAATGTTCAACTACAAATACACAAAAACCGAGAAAATACAACTATGTGAATGAATGTACAACTATACATCTATAGATAACTATGTATATTACACAGACACACACGTGAGATTTTTTTTTTTTTGTGGCGTTTGTTTTTAATATTATTAATTTTTTGTCGACAAATTTTTTTAATTTATTTATTTTGTTCATAGTTGTACCCAATTGTTCTAGTTGTACTTATTTATTTTTTGTGTTATTACTTCACAAAGAATTAATCATTATGAAAACCTCGTAAATGAAAATTAATAGAAGATAATATGTCCAACTATAACATAATATCCCATCGTACAGTTCAACTACAAATATGCAAAAAACCAAGAAAAATGTATGTTGATGAACTTACAACTGATCATTTAGGGACAACTATGCATATATTGTATACACATGTAATATATCATATATAATAAAGTAAGGTTTCTTTGTGAGAAGCTTTGAGAGGGTGACATGTGTCCTCCTAACTTTTACAGATTTTTTTTTAAAGATAATTAATGACTTTTACAAACATTAATGGCTTATTTATCAAACATTATGTTTTTTTTTCTTAAATATGCAATTAATGACTTTTTATTGATTTTGCACTCATAAATTAACTTAGGGTGACATGTGTCCTCCTAACTTTTACAGATTTTTTTTTAAAGATAATTAATGACTTTTACAAATATTAATGGCTTATTTAACAAACATTATGTTCTTTTTTCTTAAATGTGCAATTAATGACTTTTTATTGATTTTGCACTCATAAATTAACTTTTTTAAAAAATTATTTGTTTATATTTTTTTAATACTAATGATCTATCTTCCAAATATTTAAAGATTTTTCCAAAATATAATGTATGAGAGTGTGTGATGAGATGATATATATATTCTGATAATTTTCATGAATGTAAAATTAATAATTTATTATTTTAGT
>KE153591.1:25984-36447 GCA_000411075.1 Sisymbrium irio | reverse complement strand
TCATTAGGCCCATTGGGCCCACCCCTGTCCGATGGTCGGTTCGTTAGTTGGGAGGTTTGAAAGTCATGATATACTGACTATGCAATCACCACATGACCATTCCCCGTGTTTTGGCCTCACTCACACGGTACCGCGAATGACTTCCCGGTAGGTCACCCATTCTTTGACTACTCCAGCTCAAACATGCTTAACCCTGGAGTTTTTTCTGGATGTGTAACCGAAAAGGTAAGTGCACTTTGGTAACATAGATAGCCAAATCAATTCTTTTAACCTCTCTACATAAGTTTCCAGATATTAGAAATCGGGATGTTACAAATTCAAAAAATAAAAGTGAGTTAGAATATATAATTGGACATGTATTATGTACAAGTTTGGACCAGAACCGTGTAGACAAGCAAGTTGAGGTTGGAATTGACCGATTTTTTCTTAAGAGTTTAACGGCTCCATTAATGAATTAACGTTTATATATGTATATACCATAATTTTATTATTTAGATATGATATAAAAATAAATATGGATTTGGGTATGTAACTACAGAGGTACTACCTCTGTTTATATTTACTTGTCGTTTTAAGGTTATACACATAGATTAAGAAATCATTAATTTTGTTAGATTTTCAATACAAAACATCATTAATTAGCTACCTAAACATTATTTTAACCAATAAAAAAACAAACTGCATAATAAAAATAATTAAAAAAAAATAAAAATGAATAAATTTGCATTAAAAACTGAAAACGACAACTAAAACTAAGGAAAACATAAATACACTTTATGCTGGTAAGGCGATCCTAGTATTAGTAAGGTTGTCCATCCTGATAAAGCATCTAAATGTTATAAATAATGTTCAGCTTTTACCAAATTTTTTTGATTCGGATGGTCTATTCCAATGGTTCATTCAGATTGTACATCTAGATAAATTTCAAAATTTAGAAAAAATTTTCATTCAGATTGTAGATCTAGATAAATTTTTCAATTTCATTTGGCTAAACCAAATTAGAGCATATAGATAGAAATGGTTGAGTCAAAAATAACAAAACTAACGTGAATATTTATATACAAAATTTAGAAAAAAAACTCATTATAATATAAATATTATTTTATACTTATTTTCTAAAAATTAAAAATCACATTTCTGTCCAGATTGAAAAATTAAAAGTTTTTTGTCAAAATCGTAAAAACATAAAATTATGTTTTTCGAAAAAAAAAAAATTATGTTTTTCTATCGAAACCGGAAAACTATGATCTCCCGCCGAAAGTATAAAGTTACATTTTTCTCGCTAATATCGCAAAACTATGGTGTTAAGCTAAAACCGCAACATTTTTTTTCGCAAAAAGTTGCAAATTTAGTTTTCCGGGCAAGTTCGCAAAATTTAGTTTTCCGCTAAAACCACAAAATCAAGTTTTTTGAATGTCATATGAATGATGTTCCTTTTTTTTATACCAAAAATGGTTTATTCAGATGGTACATCCAGATGAGTTTAAATATTTTGGCAAATTTTTCAATTTCATTTGGCTGAAACAAATTGAAGCATCTCAATGGAAATGGTTCAATCAAATATAACAAATGACAAATATACTTATATTGTCTAAATTGAATATTTAGAGACAAATTTTAGATAAAAAACCAATATAACATAAATCATATATTATAATTATTTGGCAAACAATAAAAATCACAAAATTATATTTTACGTCAAAATCGTAAACGAAAAAATCACAAAATTATATTTTTCTGCCGAAAACGGAAAACTATGATCTCCCGACAAAAGTACAAAGTCATTTTTTTTCTTGCTAAAACCGCAAAATTATGTTTTCCGCTAATACTGCAAAATTATGTTTTTCAGCCAAGTTTGCAAAATAGGTTTTTCTGCCCAAACCGCAAAATCAAGTTTTTTCGTCAAAACCCCAAAATCAAGTTTTTCGTTAAAATTACAGATTTTCATTTTCCCACAAAATCAGGTTTTTATGTCAAAGCCGCAAAATTGGATTTTTCTGCCAAAATCGTAATATCAAATTTCTACCAAAACCGTTATATCAAGTTTTCCTGCCAATACCGTAAAATCAGGTTTTCCCGTCAAAACCACATAATCAAATTTTCTCGACAAAATAGCAGAATTTTCGTCAAAGCCGCAAAATCAAGTTTTTTCCGTTAAAACTGTAAAGTTACGTTTTTTCATCAAAACTTCAAATTTACAATTTACCACCAAAACTACAAAATCAAATTTTGTTTTCTCAAAAACTGCAAAATTGTGTTTTCTTGCAAGATCGGGTTTCCCACAAATTAAAATTAATATAGTTATGTAATATTAAAATTTTAACTATAATTTTTTCATTTTATATGAGTTTTATTGATTACAAATTTTATATATTTAATACATATTATTTGATTTTTTACTTTTGAATATATTTGAGATTAATAATTTAAATTAATATAGTTATATGTAATATTAAAAATATGATATTTTTTAATTTAGATAGAGATGAGCTTAACAACCAAATGATCAAATAAACAAAAATGTCCTTCCAAATGATTCAGTTGAATTGGTTACAAAAATGAAACGAGCAATATCCAGATGGACCATGTTGGATGGAGATATCAGATGGAGAAACGAACATAAAGATTCTTACAATCATTTATAGTTTTCTCTATAATAAAACTCTTACAACGAGTTTATTTTATAATAAAGACTGAACTTTAAAACTTAATATAAAAGGGGGTTATTGATAATTCTAAGGGTTATATATAAAATTAGAAAATTAAGCTGTAGATATTCGGAACTTGTTTTAGCCCATACAACAATTTCACAAGTCTACAGACTTTGTGTTCTTGACCGTAGACAACAAATCATTCGGGTTGTTTCATGTATATATCCTCTTCTAAATCTCCATTTATGAAGGGAGTTTTGACATCCATCTGGTGGATTTCCAAGTCTCTTAAAGCTGCGGTTCCAACCATTAATCTGATTGATGTTATTCTCGAAACTGGAGAATAGGTGTCAAAGTAATCTAGACCTTCCTTTTGTCTGAATCCTTGCACCACAACCCTTGCCTTGTACTTATCAATAGAATCATCAGGGTTCAACTTCGTTTTGAAGATCCATTTACACCCTAGTGCTTTACACCCTTGAGGTAAGTCAGTTAGCTCGTAGGTGGAATTCTGTTTTATAAAATCTATTTCACTATTGACTGCTTCTTTCCAATAAGGAATGTCTGGTGTAGACATTGATTCTGTGAAGGATTTCGGCTCTTTCTCTACAAGAAAAGCCATCATGAAATTATCACCAAAATACTTTCCCTTACGAGCTCTCTTGCTGTGTCTAGGTTTATCTTCCTCATCATCGTCTACTTCCATGATAGAAGTTCCAGACGTGCTTGCCTCATCAACAGAGGTGATCGCATCTCTTTCTTCACAAGTGCGTTTTGGATATTACTTATTTTTACATGAAAATATATTTTCAAAACATGATGCATTCCTTGATTCCATGATTGTATTCACGTGAATGTATGATGTACCATAAATCGATAAGCAGTATTGTTGTGTGTATATCCAATGAAAATACAATACACTGACTTATGTCTAATTGTGACCTTTTTCGGAGGTGGCACTGCGAATTTTGCTAAGCACCCCCACACTTTGAGGTATTTGTACAAAAGTATGTTACGTTTCCAAAGTTCGTTTGCAGTTTTACCAGTTACTTGATGTGGAAACAATAATTTCCCCACATTTCCTGAAGTAACTAAAAACATACATCTTTGCATTCATCATTCATGAAAAGTTTAGACTTTAATTCCACAACTCCATTAGATTAAAATGAATAGTGAACAGTTGAGTTTAATAATGCTCTTTCTCTAAAGAATGCGTTTATTCTCATCAAACTTTACACCTTTATCATGTGTAACTATTTTTCAATGATGTACTCAAGTTGGCTTTATTTACCATCTTGTATGCTTTGAAAATTGTATGAAACCACATTCTTACTCTATAGTAAGTATACATATCTAACATTGTAGATATTATTGAATGTTTTCTTTAATCATAAGAGTTTTTATGATTACTGCACACATGTCAGTTTGAGTCAGGCTTTGCTATAGTAATCACCAGCATTGCTGCAATATGTGCCAACCTTGTGGCTTGTCATGCCACACTTTTAGTATTATTCATTGAACTTATCTTAAGCATTCTTCTTTTTAAAGTTAGTGGAATTTGTTCAAAGGAACCTTAGGTTTTCTTTGTTCTTTTGCCCAACCACTTTTGCATTATGTTTATAAATGTGAATATCATATGTTTTTTGGCTTACAAATCTACTAATTACCTGATGATTAAATCATCACCGCTCACAATTCTTTTTTCCTTATGCGGAATATTGTTTTCCTTTTGAAATACTTTCAATCTAATGAAAACTTCCAATTTAACATTAGATCTAGTATGTCAACTAATTGACATCCATACAGTCATTATCTCATTCATGGGTAATCAAAACTCGTTGACTTTCATGCGATGAACTTGAGTTCACCAATTTCAAATCCAGAAATTTTATCACAAAAATTTTCTTTAAACATGTGTTCCTAGACTTGACTTACTCCTCAAATCTACTCAGAACTTTCCATGACAGAAATTCAAGTGGACGACTATTCCCTAATCGGGTTGTGATTTAAGCAGTTGTGTTTATTTCAACAGTTGTGTTTGTTTCAACACCTGGGACTTAATAAGCTCTCTTGACGTTAGAGTTGTCAGATCTGTTAGTCATTGTTGAATCTGTTCACAATATCAATAACCGAAGTTAATATTGAGAATCAGATTTTAATCAAGTGAATATAAAACGTTTAAGTCAGCTATATACTGCGTTCTCCGAGAATTATGTCAGAATTCACTAATAGTTGTTCTCAGAATTACCTTAAAGTGTTCTTAAACACTATTTCATAGAGAAACATATCAGACTATCGTTTCACAAACCTGTCACAGACTGGCGCGTAAACGAATTTCTGATTTGTGTTTTTCGTCTTTTTCAGATCAGTCCGTTCTATAGAATAGCTAATAAGCGTTCTTAGAACAGATGTAGATCGATTTGAAAACATTTTTGGAAAACCGTTTTATAAAATCTTTTCAGAAAATATTGTTTGCATTATTCTATCCAATTCAAGCGATAAGAAGGAAACATATTTATTGAGTTAAGATTGTTAAACCGCAAAAATCTAGATTGAATTTACGAAACAAAATTGATTAAATAAAACAGTAGATTTAAGAAAGCGTATTAAAACGAGACATTGAAAACATCTTAGTGAAGAAGATGAAACACGGATTCGAGATTTGATCTCTTTCCTTAACTCAATAAATCACCCATAATGTGTGACAGTTTTTGTTGCGATTTTTGAATTCCATGATACAACCGTGATGAGACTGTTTTGCAACACCCAAAACAGAATTTCCGAACTTAAACGACGATGAATACTCTCGAGACACTTACAATATTAAAAAGAGACGAGAGAGATTGCTAGAATTTTTTATTGCTCTAAAAGATTTTGTTCTAGATTATCAGGATGATCGTGCTGATTATTATGAAGAGAAAATATATATATTTATATATATTTAACGACGATGAATACTCTCGAGACACTTACAATATTAAAAAGAGACGAGAGAGATTGCTAGAATTTTGTATTGCTCTAAAAGATTTTGTTCTGGATGATTAGGATGATCGTACTGATTATTATGAAGAGAGAAGATATATATTTATATAGGATGAGTAACTTGATCTGCAAGCCAAATTTCGTAGAGAAAAAGGGGATATTTTTCTTTTTCTGCAAATAAAATGGAAAACTAGATCTTTTGTAATTATATAGAAGTATTTTCTAATTATTTTGACACTATCTTTATGATTTAGATTTATTAAAGATTGTAAACTCAATCTTTAAAATTTATCTTTTTTCAAATTATCAAATTTCTTTTTACATTAAATAAAATTTTAAACAGCCAAAAAGACATATAAAATTTGATTCCAACAATTTCTTTAGTCCAACCGATCATCCCTGCATCCCTCACCAAATAATCTTTATTTCAAGGGAGTCACACGATTCAACATATTATACTCGCCATGAATCATGTGAATCGTCAACCATCCCTAAACCCCAAGGCAATAAACCCTAAGATCAATCCCAACCGAGTTTACCAATAGTTTTATTATATATATACACATATATATCTTCACACGCTTATTCACGATGAATACATTTGCATTGTCTTTCCAAGATTTTGAAATTCTTCAAGGTGTTCTTAAATTCTTCGTACCAAAAAAAAAAAGAAAAATAAAAAAACACTTTCAAATTCGCTGGAGGGCTCTTAAATTTCGGGACCATGAACAGTTAATTTACGTTGCTGCTCGCCTCGGAGAGGGTCCAGGTTTTAATAGAGATTGATTTGGATGTGTTTGTATACACTACGCTCATAAACTCATAGTTTTCAACAAAAAAAAGTATACCAATGTAACCATGATATACATGTGTATTTACTTTTCTCTTTAGGTCGGCGTACTGTTTGACATGTGATGTACTGATGACTATAAATATCATTGATCCATTATTGGTGAGCAGACCCACATATCGAAGTGGTGCAGTGGATTTATTGAATGCGATAAAACTGAATATGAAGATGGTATTCATTGAGTAATCGTGCTTTGTAGTGTTTAAATAAATCAAGTTTCTTCTGCTACTCAGAGAACCCATCACAACACCAATTCTCTTATGGCTTCAATAAGCTTATTAACTGGAGTTTTCATAGCCATCTTTTTCTGTCTCATCCTCCGTTGCTTCCTCTTAAAAAATCCTCATGGCCGGTTCATTATAAACTGGCCGGTTATCGGAATGCTTCCGGGTCTTTTCCTTGTCCTCCACCGTATCTACAATTTTACTGCGGAGCTTCTTGAAAACAACGACTTAACATTTGCATTCAAGGGACCGTGGTTTGCAGGAATGGATATGTTGGCCACAGCTGATCCAGCTAATATTCACTACCTATTAAACTCAAACTTCTCAAATTTCATCAGAGGAGCCGACTTCCTAGAGATCTTTGATGCCTTCGAAGACTCGTTACTTGCGAAGGACTCAAACGCCTGGAAGAATCTGAGGAAAGCTACTCAGGTCATGATCAACCATCAAGGATTTCAGAGCTTGCAAATGAGTACCACGAATAGTAAAGTAAAGGACGGGCTTGTTCCTTTTCTTAATCATTTTGCAGAGGAAGGAACAACCGTAGATTTGCAAGATGTGTTCTGGAGGTTCGCTTTCGATGTAACTCTAGTTACAGTAACAGGGTGTGATGATCCTAGATCTCTATCCATTGACTGGCCAGAAGTTGAGTCGGCTACAGCTCTCAACAATATAGGAGAAGGGATTTTGTATAGGCATGCCAAACCTAGACTCGTGTGGAAGCTACAAAAATGGATCGGAGTTGGGATAGAGAAGAAAATGACAGAAGCTGGTGCCACTTTTGATCGAGTGTGTGCAAAATACATAGCATCCAAGAGAGACGAGATAAAAAGAACAGAAGGGAAATATCATGATGATGTCAATGGAGAAAGTGAAGATATCTTGACATCTCACATAAAGCTTGATCCAACCAAGTATCAGATCTTGCATCCCATCAATGATAAATTCCTCAGAGACACTATAGTAGGTTTCATTCTAGCTGGGAGAGACACTGTTGCCTCTGCTCTCACTTGGTTCTTTTGGCTTTTGTCGGAAAACCCAAAAGTGGTGAATAAGATTCGCCAAGAAATTGACACGGTTCTACCAAGTAGTAATGGCCAAGAGAGGCCGTCTTATGATCAAATGGAGTTCTTGAACAAGCTAGTGTATTTACATGGCGCGTTATGTGAATCAATGAGGCTTTACCCACCAGTTCCTATTGAGCGCGTGTCTCCTCTAGAGTCAGATGTACTTCCAAGTGGACATAAAGCCGAAGCAAACTCAATGATTATGATTTTCATTTATGCGGTGGGTAGGATGAGAGCCGTATGGGGAGAAGATGCATTGGAATTCAAGCCAGAGAGATGGATTTCTGAGAATGGAGCGTTGAGACATGTACCTTCCTTCAAGTTCTTAGCATTCAATGGCGGTCCGAGAAGTTGCCTTGGTAAGCAAATAGCTATGTTTCAAATGAAGACTGTGGCCGTTGAGATTTTACAAAACTATGATATTGAGGCTGCCAAAGGGCAGAAAATTGAACTGAACCGTGGTTTAATTCTTAGCATGAAGCATGGATTGAAGGTTACAATTAGTAAGAGATGTTCATCTTGAAATTAGTGAGATTATGGAGTTTGTTTTAAGTTCCAATTTTGAAACCATATCCCAAGAGTATAAATAAAGAGATAAATTAAAGTGTAAACGTACCTTACTTTAATAGCTTTCAATGGGTTTTTATTGTATTCTAAAGTAAGCTCTTTCATAAGTACATATACGTATCCCGGTGTTCACCTCACTCAGCGATGTGCTAAGCAGCTATACTCACCGGAGCTGGAACACACCAGCAATCACTAAAACTTAGCTCAAGCTTGAGCTCTCTTTCAACAATGGCGAACTCTCTCTCTCTGATTCGGTCTAACAACATTTGCCTATCCGAAAGTTAGAGAAGATAAGATAAGGAGATGAACGGCTACACGCAGCCGTCTTATACATCACACACGTGTTAAAAAATAATCCGGTTTACCTTCTAACGGCTAAACCAACTCCTCACTTGAACGAGTAAACCAAGACCAGCTGATTAAGAACACTTCCTTCAACTAAGCTACTGAGGAACAACATGAGATTATATCTCATAGAGTTCAATTCCCGTTTTCAACGTATGACCAATATGAACCCGAATTTATGTGATTTATATGAAACTTGTGATGATGCCATAGCAAAAAGTGACACTAAAAGTTTAGTTGGCTCACTTGATAATCTTGAGTTTTTACTTGGCATTGATTTAGGGATCTCGATGCACAAATTTATAGTGAGATTGGTGAACATCTCAAATCACAAGAAAGTTGATAGTGGTCTCGACGAATCCCTGATTCTAAAGAGTTATGAAAATGATATCAGATATGTATTGAATATCAATCCAAGATTCAGAACTATTGAAAATTTATGAAACTATAGAAATGATATGAAATAAAGATATTTTCTTGGCTATAGTCAGTCAGATACTTACCGGATCTTCGGTACTCGAATTTGAAAAATATAACCAAACAGGTATTTGATAGGATCCGTAATACCATTTCAACCCCTAACTGAACTTACTAGACGTTTCTGATGACACATGAAGTGCTTGATCTAGTTGAAGATAACATTGTTATCCAAACTTGATATTTCTTATAGACTTCTATTAACACTTGTCACTATAGCTTTTTTGTTAAAAACAAAATTCACATCTTTTTTAAAGGGATAATTAGCTTACTAATACAAAATACTTCAAAAATTAAATTTATGGGAAACTCATTTCTAAATTAAGTAAACAGGAAAGAAAAAAAAACATTTTTTTAAAAAATATTAATTACATAAAATGTCATTGATAAAAATTATATTATTCAACGTCGAAATTATACGTTAATATTGTTGACACGTATTGTTAGCACATATTCAGAAAAGATTGTTCATCTAATTTTCAAATATTCAACTACTTTTTATGTTAACTTCAATATTAATTAACATCAACATAACAAATATTCATATAATGTGTTATCAAACAATATATAATATATTATCTACACGCTATATTATTACACGTTAATACTATTATATGATAATTACATAAATAACATATGTATTAATACATTTAAAAATTGACATTCACTTATATACACGAAGTTGTATAATTTTCTTACAAAATCCTTCTAAGACTTCCCTTTCTCTCAACTACGGTGTGTTAGTTTTATTATTACGAAATTAATAATTGTGAGAACAAGGCAATCATCTTTGGATGCCCCCATCGACCCTCCTGTATTTCTTTGTGAGAACCATGTATTCCTCTTCCTTATCTTTTATTCTCACCTAATAGTTATCACATACTTGCAAACACCTTCACTGCTTTTTTTTTCTTTGTTGAATTTCTCTTTCTTTGTGTCTCTGCAACGATGGGTGGTTGCTGCTCTGTCTCATTTGATAACGTTGTAAATCAAGTCTCTAAGTGTGTCAACGAGAGCTATATTCACAACCTTGTTGAACCGAAATCTCACAAAGTACTTTTGAGATCAGGGTTTGCTCGGGTAAGAGATCAAGAAGAAGAGTTTATTGATTGATGATGGAAAACAAGTACAAAGCAATTTAGGTCGGCTCATTTATAAGACGATGCCGAGCCGAGGTGAAAGCAAAAGGGAAAACTAGGTTAAATCTTTCTCTCTGCTTTCTTTGCTCTGCTTCGTGCCAATGTGTGTGAATGTCCCTTCATCGTCTTACCTCTTCTCCTTATATACACCTTTGAGGCGG
>KE153589.1:213529-229009 GCA_000411075.1 Sisymbrium irio | reverse complement strand
ATTCAACTGTGATTTCTGTTTGAGTGGCTTGATGCATGAATCTTTCTACTCCGTTTAGATACTCCCTCGTCACGTTTCCTGCAGCATCTATATGCATATACATCCATCTCTGTTGCTCGTATATATCACCACCAAATGACATATTTGAAAGAAAAAAATTTGAAGTTTTTCTTGTTCAAACAATTTTTTTTTAAGACTCGTTTTTTTGTTGTTGTTGTTTGAGTTGTGATTCATGAAGATAGAATGTTTCGTATTTATAGACCAAAACTATACAAGGAATTTACAATAGAAAAGTTTACAACTCTTCACAATCGAGATTACAACTTATTTACGAGGAAAACGTCAGTTGTAAAATTACAAGTAGAACAAATAATTAAACGTGCCCACCTACTTTCAATTTTCGTTGTGAAAGCGTTGTAAATCTATTTCGTCGTAAAACTGTTGGTAGTTACCATCGCATTTACAACGAAATTTCTTTTTATCGTAAAAGCCTTGTTATTTCGTTGTAAATAAGCAAGTAGTTTACGACGAAATTTTTACTCGTAATTTTACAACAATTTTACGACGATTTCATGTTTCGTCGTAAAGTTGATGCTATGCCGTCTCTAATTTACGACGACCCCTTTTCCGCGTAAAATTTCGTCGCTAACTGAATGTTTTCTTGTAGTGTTGATATTGTCCTCATGGGAGATCAATTCTTATTATTAGAGCATTTAGAGATGGTATAGTGACTTTGTCACTTTATTTAGGGCAGTTTATATGTCTTGCAACTGATTTACTCATCTCTGTAAATGAATTATCTTTTGAACTTTTAGTTCATATTCTTTAGTCCGAGGATCAATGATAATTCAGAACAATTCATTTTCTTTTCCAGCTGTTTATTTGCCTTCCCTTAATTTTGGAAAGACTGACTCATTCAAATTTCAGTCTGTAAATCAAGTCTTACTTAAATCCTCCACAGATGGGTCTAGATTCATAAGTATCCATGGAGATTCATTTCCAACATATATTCCCATCCTCCTTTAAGGATTCATTTTAAAGCTCTGTGGTGGAGCAACTGTATATTGTACATCTAAAATTCATAGATGGAAAATATTTAGTTTGTGACCCAAAACCAATGATGGGAGAACTATGTATTACTCGTTAATCAATGTTGTATTTTGTGTCTGAAAAAGTTATTTAGATGTTCAGCATTTATAGGCAAAAACTCATAGATTCACAAGAATTATTAAGATGTATGGTGGGTGATCAGTCCACCAGAATCTTCTTTTATCGATTACAGGAAATTAATAGATTTCAAATCTATTTTGGTTAGTGAAAGCCTTGTTATATGTTTCTTTTTTGAGCAAGCAGCATTTGACAACTTATTTAGAAGAATTTTATTATTCTTCACATATATTATGTACTCCCTCCGTTTCACTATATAGGAGTTTTTAAGTTTTTCACATATTTTAACAATAAATATAAAATGCCAGATCTAACCTCATCATGCTACTATATTTTCATATTAGTACGTACCTTTTCTATTTCTTTTAACATTTTTTTGTTAAATAAAGAAGTAATAAATTAACTACTTTAACAAATATCGATATCGGCGACAAAAAAAAAGAGAGAAGTGCAACAGACATGATATTACACGACTCTCACAATTTTCATTTTCCAAATAACTCCACAATCATTATTACGAGTAAACAAAATGAATTCATTTGAACTAAATTTTTATTTGGAGCCAAAAATTTAAGTACTCAAAATATTCAAATTTTAGATTGGAGCCAACAGAAGTGAGAACGTTTCATAACTGGCTATATATTCTGATAGGATTTTACATG
This sequence comes from Sisymbrium irio, assembly GCA_000411075.1. Taxonomy (NCBI): domain Eukaryota; kingdom Viridiplantae; phylum Streptophyta; class Magnoliopsida; order Brassicales; family Brassicaceae; genus Sisymbrium; species Sisymbrium irio. The sequence goes on along the minus strand of KE153589.1, from coordinate 227,180 downwards.
GTAAATAATCATGTAAAAAATTATCAATGGCTTCTCATATTAATCTAAACCTTCCAGTCGAAAACGATGGAAAAGAATATTCTTTTGATCTAAATGCAATTCCAACAACATCTGAAAACTGCGACAGTCTAAGTGTTGGTTTGGGCATCCCCACTCAAGATGAATCAGAAGATTCTTCCACCATGAATTATGGTAATTTTTTCTATTTAAAATTTTGCTCAGTCATTTGATGTAATTAGTTAGAATACATGTATAGATGCGTAGTTTTTTTATTGTTAGATCATGGATTGGTTGAAAAATAACGTAATTTAGAGTACTTTCATTTTTTGAACTGTAACATAGAGTAATTATATAAAACGTAAATCACAAATTTGATTAAGAAACTGTTTTTGTTATTACCTTCAATTAGTAAGGGTAAAATAGGAAAATATGTAAAAAATTGTATTGGAAATACAAAAAATCTATCTTAATGAAACAAATAAAAAACTTAAAAAATCTAATATAGTGAAACGGAGGGAGTATTATTTTTGTATCTTTATTAAACCGTAATGGTCTAACCGATTCTTGCCAAACAATGATATCATTGTAAAATTTTAGTTTACTTATCTCCATTATATTAATTTTGTGTAGAATTAATCCAATAAAGAATGCAAATAAGTTTTTCCAGGCAATTTCTACTGCTTTGAGAAAGCACTTGAGATTTAAAATGTATTTAACATTTTCTTTGCTTATTATCTCAACATGATTTGTCTAAAAATCTAATGAAATTACTCAATAAATGATTCATCAGTCTCAGTTATACTGTGAACAAACTCTTTTGGATGTTCACAAACATTACTTGGAGTTCTTTTAATTCTCTCCCTCGAGATGATAACTCTGCAAGTTTAGCAATCTCGAATTGAATCTCATCCTACTTGGGTCATGTATTATGTCTTATATCCTTATAACTTTTGAGACATAAAAATAAATGCATATGTATTATAACTGCATTCTCGTATGCATGTGTTCTTCTGGAGCATATATATGTTCTTCTTGGCATTCAATAAGCTTTTCATTAGCTTGGATTGTACTTACACAATTCTTTCATCTTTAAGTTTAGATGATAGGAATATCTCTTATTTATTACCATCCTTTATTTTCTTACTTCTAGTTAAAATTTGAGTTTTTTTAAAGAAACTTATTGGTCTCAAACTTGACATTAGCCATATCCATATCCACATTCACATTTGAAACCACTTCTATATCTTTCCTCAACCAATGTTATTGGTATGGTTCTTTAACTTCTCAGCATATAATGTCACATTTGCTTTAGAGAATAAAAAATATAGTTACCTTTTCTTGCTTCTGATCATGCGCCACTGTATTTACAGCTGAATAGAGTAAATCGGGGGAATGTGTGCATAAGACCATTTCGCTTTGAAGCAGCGTGGCTGAGCCATGAAAGCTTTAAAGAGCTTATAGCTACGTCGTGGGATAGGAGTGTGGACACGAGGGAAGCTCTACTGAAATTAGGAGGCACCCTAAAAAGATGGTTCGTGAGGTCTTTGGCGATATTCATAGGAGAAAAGAAAAAATTAATGGAGGAAATTAAGAACCTGCAGCACGATATCGAGCAGAATCCAACAAATGAGAAGTTGGAAAGGGAAGAGAAGTTAATAAAAGATCTCGATGTGTTTTTGGAACATGAAGAACTGCTTTGGTTCCAGAAATCCAGAGAGACGTTGATAGCTCAAAGTGACTGAAATATGAAATTCTTTCACACATCTACGATTATAAGAAGACGTCAAAATTGTATTGACATGTTGAAGAATGAAGAGGAGCAGTGGATTACGGATGGTCAGGACTTAGAGAAACTTGCTCTGGAGTATGTCCAACGGTGTTATTTCTTGGAGGATGTGGATGAAATCGTGGAATCTCTACCTCTTGAGGGTTTTGTTCAAATTTCTGATGAAGACTAGAGGATTTTGAATCAACCTTTTTCGGCTTTGGAGGTAGAAAAAACGATAAGAAGTATGGGGAAATTCAAGGCTCCAGGACCAGATGGCTATCAACCGGTGTTTTACCAGCATTGTTGGGAGATTTTTGTAGAATCTGTTACAAAGTTTGCCTTGGAGTTTTTCCGAACAGGAACGCTGCCTGAAAACATTAACGATGCTATGATAGTCTTGATTCCGAAAGTGGGAAAACCTGAGAAGATCATGCAGTTCCGACCGATTAGTCTTTGTAATGTCCTCTTTAAGACCATTATAAAAACAATGGTGGGGCAGTTGAAGGGTATTATGACAAAGCTGATTAGTCCAGCACAATCTAGTTTCATTCTGGGACGCTTGAGTACAGATAACATTGTTATAGTACAGGAAGCGATTCACTCTATAAGACGTAACAAGGGTGTAAAGGCTGGATGATCGTGAAAATTGATCTAGAGAAAGCTTATGATCGCATACGATGGGAATTCCTTGAGGATACATTGAAATCGACTGGTCTCTCAGAACAGTGGGTCAGATGGATAATGCAGTGTGTCTGTGATCCGTCAATGAACTTAGTATGGAATGGCGAGAAAACGGATTCATTCAAGCCCTTGAAGGGCCTCCGCCAAGGTGACCCACTATCACCATACCTATTTTTTGTGTATGGGACGCTTATGCCATCTGATTGAGAATGCAATCGAGAAGAAGAAATGGAAACCGATTAAGTTATCAAGGAATGGTCCTCTGCTGTCACATCTCTGTTTTGCCAATGACCTCATCCTGTTTGCTGAAGCATTAGTGACTCAGGTTTGAGTCATTCATAGTGTATTGGAGCAGTTTTGTATGTCTTCAGGCCAGAAGGTCAGTCCAGTCTGGACAAGTCGAAGATCCATTTTTCTCGGAATGTACCTAGAGAGCTGAGGCAACAGATTAGTGAAAAAAGCGGCATTCAACCAACCCGTGATCTGGGAAAATACCTTGGTATGCCTATTCTGCATAAGCGTATCAATAGAAGACATTTGGAAAAGTTCTAGGTAGAGCCTCGGCTAAACTTGCTGGTTGGAAGAGGAATTCTCTGAGTTTGGCAGGCCGTATCACCTTGACGAAGGCGGTTTTGAACTCGCTCCCAGTTCATACAATGAGTACTATCATGTTACCAGCGCATACTTTGAATGGCCTTGATAAAATCTCGAGAAGTTTCCTCTAGGGGAGCACGGTTGAAAGGAAAAAACAGCATTTGGTTGCTTAGGACAGAGTATGTGCACCAAGGAGTGAAGGAGGACTGGGAATTAAGAGAGCTAGAGAGATGAATTTAGCTCTGATAGCAAAAGTGGGCTGGAGAACATTAAATGATAACTCAAGCCTATGGTCGAGAGTGGTGAGGAGCAAATACAAGGTTGGTGATATTCAAGATCACACTTGGTTGGTGACTAAGAATAATTGGTCTACAGTTTGGCGGAGTGTGGGGCTTGGCATAAGAGAAGTGTTACTAAAAGGACACCGCTGGGTACTGGGGAATGGTGGGAGTATCAGGTTCTGGTCCGATAAATTGTTGGGAGAAGAGGAGGCCCTTGAAGAAGAAACAATTGGTCTCCCAGAGGGCTATGAATCGGTGTTGGTTGGAGATATGTGGAGTGAGTGGAGAGGCTGGGATTTCTCGAAAATCGCTCACCATTTACTGGCAGAGAGATGTCTAGAACTCCGCTCAGTTGTGGTTGTGAGAGGTGAAAACGCAAGAGACACTCTCGTGGAGTGGAACAAATGATGGACGATACACTGTTAGTTCTACATATCAGATGATTACTTCTGACAAATGCCTGAAAACAAACATGGAGGATTTCTTCAAGAGGATTTGGAAAGTTGTTGCACCGGAGCGAGTCAGAGCATTCTTATGGCTAGTGGAGAACCAAACTATTATGACAAATGAAGAGAGATTCCGCAGACATATTGGCCAGGCTGAGGTTTGTCAGGTCTGTGGACAGGGTGTGGAATCAATTTTTCACGTACTCCGGGATTTCCAAGCTATGGCAGGTGTTTGGAGGCGACTTGTCCCATCGCATGTGCAACATGCTTTCTTTACTATGCCGTTTCTAGAATGGTGTGAATTTAGGGGATGACAAATATATGGCTAATGGTGCATGATCGACAATATTTTCTCTTGCAGTTTGGTGGAGCTGGAAGTGGAGGTGTGCGGACATTTTTGGAGAGAATAGAACATGGAAAGATCGCGTGAGGTTCATCAAAGAGGTAGCTAAAGGGGTAACTAAAGCTCATGTTGAGTTATCCGGTAGAGAAGTAGAAGCTCGCTCGGAAACCAGGATGATCAAATGGGAACCTCCGCCATCAGGATGGCTCAAATTAAACACCGATGGTGCTTCACGCGGTAACCCAGGGGCTGCTACTGCAGGGGGAGCAATCCGGGACAGTGCGGGTGAATGGAAAGGAGGCTTTGTGCTGAACATTGACGGTGTTCAGCTCCACTTGCAGAGTTATGGGGAGTCTACTATGGTCTTTATATTGCTTGGGAGAAGCAAATTTCTCATCTGGAGCTTGAAGTAGATTCAGAGATTGTAGTTGATTTCTTGAGGACAGGGGTTAATAAGTCACACCCACAGTCTTTCCTGGTGCAATTGTGTCATGGCTTACTTTCGAATGACTGGGAAGTCCGAGTGTCACATGTTTTCAGAGAAGATAATCGCTTGGCAGCTAGTTTAGCTAACTCTGCATTTGATTTACCATTGTGGTTTCACTCCTTTTCTTCTGTTCCATTAGGTGTAGTTCAATTTTTACATGATGATGCTTCTGGAATTTTGTTTCCGAGACAGATACGAATGTAAGACAGTTACATTATTTATATAATTTTGGGGGATTAGTCCCCTTCTTTCGACAAAAAAAAAGAGAGTATTCTCAAAAAATCATGAATGCAAAGTAATTAGTTAATCAGGAGTCTGTTATAATCTAGAACTCGAAACACGATGATAAAATGAACCAATTATTATTGTAAAAACTATCTATGTATAAATACCAAAATTATTTGCAAATTCAACAATCTAAACATGCAATGACTTCAGGTTCGATTTATTCACAAATTCTTCACACTAAATTCTTTTGCGAATGGATAATTTATTCATTTAGATTTTTTTAGCTAATTAACCAACTTTCGTTACAAGATTTAACCTATAATCAATAATCTAACTGACCAGTTTAGATCAAACATTAATCATAATCTAGATAAAAAACTAGTGTTTCAAAATTTTTAACTAACAAATTAACATAACAATCCATAAAATTGCTGATAAAAACCCCCACTAACTGGCAAACTACATACGTCACATGGTTCACATAGATGATAACTCATATATTTGAACTTTTAACAAATACGAAACTTGTAACCACATATATTGTAGTTCATTATTTTTAGTGTTTTGCTGAAAACTTAGAACTCATAAATTACCTGAAAAGTTTTATATCGTAATTTGTAGCTGACATTATACTTTTGCAAGATTTAACCCAAAAAAAAAAATTTAATTTGTCCCCCAAAAAATAACATGACATGGATACCAATTTTTAGTCTTGGCATATAAATCAGTAATCTAGAGACTCTTATACTGTTTACAATTAGGGTGAATACCCAATTCTGGATAGGGAAATACTGTCAACGCTGAGATATACCTTTTTCACGGTCACCACATATAATTCAGTATATCTCAGCTTTGACAGTATTTTCCTATCCAGAATTTAGTATTCCCAAAACCCACAACAAAATTAAGTTTGAAAAAAAAGAAAAGAAAGAATTTTCAGAAAAGTAAATCAAAGAACAAAGATCTGTCCACATCAGCCAATTTCATTTTCAATTTTCATTTTCAATTTTCCAATTATTTTGATAAATGCTACTTAATTTTTAGCGCTTTCGTTCACAAAATAGTATCAATTAGCAAATCTCTTTCAAAATACTTAATACGACTATTCTACGTCAAAAAATATTCAACCAACATAATCACGTGTACAAAATATTTCCTCATCTCATACCAAAAAAAACAAAAATTCCTCATCAGAAACGAAAATTATCTTACTTCACCGACTTTACGAATAAGACTTCTTCTCGAAGTACTTTATCGAACTAAAATCTGAAATGACTATAAAGGGATATTCTAAATTAATAAGTATTTTATTCGTTAAATATTTTAAAAGCACAAAATAGTGTTAGACAGACGTATTGTTTCAGTATATTAGACATGCATGGTAGTTGACAAAAAAAGACATGCATGGTAAAACACTAAAACGTAACCAAGATCTTCTCTTTCATTAATTTGGTGATCTAATAATAATGCGCTAACATGCTAATTTTGTTTTAGTTTATATTATAAATAATATATTTTATAAGTTTATTTTTATTATCAGTCTGTTTTGTGGGTTTGTAGGGATTTTTATTTCTTCAGTTTTTTTGTTTCTCATCCTTTTAATATTTTTGAAACATCACTATATAAATATTTACATGTTCTTCATACTCTTTTCATTCATCTAAAATCTCAATATTACAATACTTTTTTCATTTTTTTTAGTTACCATTTTTGAGTTTTTTATCACATATATTTCTTTGTATTCATTTTCTTTGTTTTAAAATTTTGTATTTTTTATGTTATTCTTTTTTTCTTCATATTATTCTCTCTATTTTTATATTTGATTATCTTTTTTAATAAATACGTGATAGATAATATTCATTTGTTAACTAAATCTAAATTTTATTTCATATAAGTTTATATTTTAATGATTTTTAATAATTAAATTTTTGAAATCCGATGAATAATACTACAAATTTAAAAATTGAGTATACGTCTGATACGAGTTTTTAGTGTTTTTCTTATTTTCTTAATTTTTAGATTATCAATATTAGAAAATTAAATTTTGAATAATTAAATGATATAGAACAAATTTCAGTTAAACAGTTTTAAATTAATAATTAATAGTTGGACACATGTTAACATTTCATTGTTTAGAAAATGAGGATGTATCAGTCGGAGAGCCCCCTTCATCTACTATATAGTAGATTAATTTATGTGCCAAAATACTTGAAATGCCTCATTTGAATGGTAATTCTTTAAAATTGTAGCTTTTAATAGTTATATTCAATAAAAAAAAATTCTGAACTATAGCTTTATTCAAGAACTGCGATAATCTTTCGGTATAGTTCGGGAATGTTAATGGAAATAATTATTTTTTCAAAATTTAGTTAATTGAGATTTCTTCCTTTGTGTCATCTAATGATCTAAATGTTCTTTGAGTTACTTTCTAATTGCAATGCATCCATTATTTCTAAAGAGCAATAGTTTGAAGCTGGAGATCAGAGAATATATATAAGGGGAAGTAGAGAAAGGGTAGATAGATAGGAAAAGAAAGGAAAAAGAGAAAACTGTTGTTTGGATATTTTTTAAATTTTGGGTTTTTTTAATATAGGGTGTAAATTCTTATATATCTACTATATATTAAATGTAAACAATTAGAGGCAATTTTTTTGATGTTTCATCTCTATATTTCTTAAAGTTTTTTTTTATTTTTCATTTATTTTATTTTCTTATCCCTATTTTTAAACACTATTAAAATTTTCTTAACAATAGATAATAAATATTCTTTTAATTTTTTTCTTTTTAAAATTTAATTATATATTTTTCGAAAAACAATTAATAACCGGTTGATTATAGAATATTTAAATGAAAAATTGAAATTTAATCAATATGAAAAAATTGAGAAACATATATATTCTAATTTAATGCCATTATTTATATAATTAAAATATTATAAGATCGTTTATATAAAGGTATAGTATATGAATTACTATAGTGTTTAATAGTATCTATTTGTTAAAATGATTATATTTATTTTTCTTTTTATTTCTTTCAGTTCATATTATTTATTAACAAAAGTTTTAGATAAATCTCTTCAAAATTATATCTCCTATTAATTTGGTAAATCAAAATTTATATGTTATTTAAAACTTGAAATAACCATAAAACAAGTTATTAAATATATACATCTTTCTAAGATAATCTTTTTTAGTTTTACATTTGTAAAATAAATAAATAACGGGAATTATATTGATTTTAATAAAATAATATTATAACCATGTTTTAATTGTGTATGATAATCCATAAATTAAATAAGTAACCTTAAATATAAATGAAATTTATTAGTTTATTAATAAAAATAGAAATAAATTATTTTATAAAACAAAGAAAATCAATAAAATTTTCTCAATAATGAAAAAAATCGGTATTATTTACTCTCAATATGTGAAAAATGTTAAAAAATAAAAATGATTGTAAAGATTTTATAATAGATATTTTTTCTTTTTAATGAGAGAAAAAAGAAATAAAGTATAAAATTAAACGGTTTGGCCTCGGCTCTTTCAAAAATCCTTTCAAATCCTCAAATCTCTCTGAAATCATCGATTTACTCGGATTTCGACCATATTTTTTTGGCGACTTCCGAAAGAGATTGAAAATGGTTATTTTATATGGATAATATGGTATTTATGGAAAAGTAAAAATGAAAAAATCTTTAATAATAAAAATAGAAATCTAACACCCTTACATGCAGAAACAGAAGGCAAAGCTATGGGAGGATGCTCAACTGACAAATACGAAGAATGAGCGGAGATGTCCCGTTTCCAATTTTTGCGCAATGGGTCACGATGGTTGATGGTGCTTTATAGATGGTTCTTGGGAGACTTCCGAAATTTACTCAGGCCAAGGTTGGTATTGTAGTAAAGAGGGGGTGGCGGAAAAAAGGATGAGATCTCGTAATAATCGAGCAACACCCTTATATGCAGAATTTGAAACTTTAATTTGGGTAATGGAATGAATGAAAAATCTCCAATATCAACAAGTAGTTTTTGCTACAAATTACTCGAATTTGGTTAAGATATTGTTGAACCTTGAGGATTAGCCAGCTTTCACAATGCACATAGATGAATTTTATATATGGAAGAAGTTTTTCAATCCATTTTCCATCAAGCTTATTCCACATGCAAAGAATGCAAAAGCAGATAAATTGGTGTGCAGTGTTAGAGTTCTCCCTATGAAATCTTTTCATGTTGACGGTACCACCGAGTTGGATTAAAGAAAATTAAACTGTTTTTTGTTATGATGTATTTGTCGGAAAAAAATTAAACAGTTTGGTATTTTAGAAAAAAATTGATAACTTAATAAAATCTTTCATACATCATTAATATTGAATATATTTAAAATTAGATTCAAATAATTCCATCTATATTTTATATCAAACATAATAATCATATAATTTTATAATTTTATATTTAATAAATTAATTTGTAAATGAATTTATCATGTTCAATGTATAGGTCTCTTCTAGTATATATATCAAGACATGTCAATACAAATGTTGCATGGTTCTAAATTCTAATGCTAGAATACATGTCAAGCTCACATATATATACAAATATATATATACATGTTATAGTTAAGAATTAATGCAACATATCATTATTTATAACAAAAAAATATAAAGTTATTTTATTAATAGTTTATGTATATAAATACAAATATAAATAAATAATTAAAATTTTAATTATGCTAACTGAAAATAATTTTTTTTTTTTAAAATACTATATATTTATATATAAAATGTTACAGGTTAAACTATTTAAAAATTAAATCTATACATCGCATTGAAACTGTTTATAGTTAACGATATAATATGGTTGATTATACTTTCTTTCTTTGGTTAAACGCTTGATATTGCACGTGTTATTATTCAAACAGTATCATCCGGCGAAGTGAAGAACTAGTAGAAACACATAGTGGGAATGTTACATATAAAAATCAGGGTAACGGCAAGTGTTTCCCTTGAAACGATTGGAATATTTTGGCAGCCCTAGCGTCAAATGTTACCCCTGAAACGAGCAACGATGTAGACAATAGCTACAAGTAGGAACATAATGATGGCAAAGTAGGGAGGATACATGGGCATGGAAGCTAAGTAGCCTGAGATAACGGCTAGAAAAAATGAGAGACGATCTAAAACGAAAGCCAGAGCTGGGCGTATTCGGGGAAACACCACGTTGGCCAAGAGGAAGAGAGAGAAAGCCGCCTGATTGAGGTAGCATTGGATATGGATGCTGGTACTTAGTTTTGGGCGTTGAGACCACGTTGATGTGTAGCTTAACCCACAAGGAAAGAAATAGCTTAGCACGCAGAAGCTTAGACGGTCCATTCTATGGAATTCATGAGGAAGTGAGCCATGTGGTCCTGGTTCTATTGCCATAAACTCGTTCCTCCGATACCAAGGAATCTTAAAGGAAGGAGACGGTGGTGGAAGTGAGTGGTCCGGCGACTGAAAACTTCCATGATATAGAAGCCTCAGGTTCCTCTGACTTGGTGGATCCTGAAACTGAACAAATTGTTCCATCATTGGTGGATTTGGCGACTGATAAGCTCGCTGGTGCACTAGAATCGATATGCTCTCACCCTGTGGAGGTGGGTGACTCGGAGACGAAGGAGTCTGACTCGGTGGAGTTGAATGGCCCAGCAACTGAGGATCCATTATATTTCACCGGAAATGAAGTAGTGTTGGATAGTTTGTTAATGTCGGATCATTTGTTTTGCTGGGCTATATATAGCCATATAGGCAAAACGAAACGAAAGGTCCTTTTGGAAAGGAGTAAGGAAATTCCCTGACCTCACTGGAGATGGAGACAAGGACAACTCCATCAAATAAATAAATAAAAGGACAACTCCATCTCAAGACATGCATGACCTTTTTTTCTACAGGGAATAGTGAATATTTTGACTTTGATTTGCAGATAACTAATAAAGAGACAAAACTCAAATAAAGCAACCCCAACACTTTAGCTGACCCGCCCAGTAATTTGTACCCGTTTTTAAAAACGATCCAGTTGTCTCAATCTCTAATTCTTAAAAAGACATAAACTCAAATCTGTACTATATGAAAGACAAATAACTTTTTCCATATATGCCATATGTCAACAGGAAGACGTGTCCTTCAAATAGTATATTTCTTCTTCAGTAAGTCTGTGAAGAGGACCACAGTCTTGAAATATGATATAAAGGGTCTAATGTATGAGTTGAATTATTTATAAACAGATATTGTGTGGGTTGGATGTGATCTGAGTTATTTAACCCATTCTAAAGATAAGACTTGTACAAGTATCTGGCTGATTGAATCTACGGAGCTAGATAATGAATTGATGATGATATTGTTCTCTTTGCTATAGCAGAAAGATTCACTTCGAACGAAGAACTTAGCTTTTGCTCGATAACACGAATTGATTCAACGACAAGCGACTAAGACGAGAGACCAAACCTAGAGGGGTAAGTTTAGTTCCAAGAAAAGACTCAAATTTTAGTGTTTAGTCCAATTAATAATCTCTAGTTTTAAAAATTCTACTTTTATCTAATCCAAATCGGCGAACCCAAACCGAAGATCAAATTATGCAAAGACCGGACTGAGATCGGGTTTAAACCGAAAATCATGTTTTAAAGAAGAGATCTGGTTCTAAACCGAGATCATGCGAGAGATTTACCAAAACAAATCAAATAAAATCTTGTGCAAATGACATTAGTCACATTACTACCCTTTACGAGGAGAGAGAAGGGTAAAAAAAGATCTGAAGTAAATCTTTCATTTTCACACAAGTCTCAACGGCTCAAAATAATAAAGTAAGCGAAATATGGTAATTTTTTTACCGTTAGGGTGACACACCAAAAAAAATCTATAAATATATGCAATTCTTCCTTCGTGTGCGAGAACAACAAGAGAGAAGAAAAAAAACAAGAGCGTGTTTAGGAACTCAACAAGAAAATCACCATGCGACCACCTCGTTCTCCCTCTTGTTCCAATTCGTCTTCTTCTTCTTCTTATTCACTCGCTGCAACGAGTTTGAACAACAGACTCTCGACGATATTCAACAAAGTTCAGGAGCTTACAACTCTCTGTGGCGTCGAAGCCTGCGTGATCCATTACGGACCAGACGGGGAGTTGAACACATGGCCTGAGGAAAGAGACAAAGTGAGAGACTTGGGTCTCAAGTATATCAAATTAGACAAAGCCAAGAGACGCAAGAAAAGCGTCGATCTTTATGGGTTCCTCAACAAGATGGAGGAGCAGAATAAGATGACCAACAGTCTCAAGAAGGCGAAGAGGATTTTTGAAGACTTAAAGTATCCAATCTCTGATCATTACACTCCTCACCAAATCAACCAACTCATTCAGTCCTTAGAACGAAGTTACTCTATCTTGCAAAGGCGTTGTTTTCTTGAGTCACAGGAACAGGCAAATACAAACTTTGAGGATCATCATCAACAACATCAATGTCTTCAGATCCAATCTTTGAACCCCACCAAGTACTCAGCGTTGCCACAAGAGTCCGGGTTGAAAAACCACTTGTTGACGATTCAACGTCAACAACTTTCAACATCCTTGCGTCTCAAACACAAAAATTTCTCAGTGCTACCATCAGAGTTACAAGCATCTGTGAATAACTACGGGTTGAATCAGTTGATGCAGGTGGGTAACATCAACAACTTTACACATCCTTGCGTCTCAAACACACAAGACTGCTCAGCGCTACTATCAGAGTTGATGCAGCATGAGCTTTATGATTTTGATCAGAACATGCGTACGAGTGTTATTACCAACATCAACGTCCTCAACAGAGTTTCATATGATTTCTCTTTTGATTTTCCAGATATGTCTTCAAGCTTTCTTTATAACTCTGATGAAAACAGACTACTTCAGCCATCTACTCTACCATCTTTCTAGCTCCACATTCCTAACGACGACTCTGAGATTTCTCTGATAACAAACTGCCAGAACCAAAAAAAGGGGAAAAGCAATTTACCTGATGAAGTAGCTGATTATGGAGAGTGAAGCTATTTATACATCTGCTATGTTATTATTTTGAATACGGATATCTATATATTATAAAACTGCAAAACAATAGTTTTGATGTTAGACCTTTTGTTCGGTTTATAGTACTATTCATATATGCATGGCCATATTCGATATATCTTTTATGAAAACACGGCTTCATATGTTTGTGTGTTCAGTGACAACTCTCAAAAGTATATCAATTGCTATGAATTACCAAATTCCACGTGCAAACTCAAATCCTTTACTCCTGCATCTTCTAACAAACGCGAGACTTGCAACTTTATACCCGCCTTGTCTGAATCAGCTGATACAAGGAGATGGAGAGTAGCTACCACGTCTGAGTTCGTAAAGCTCCATAATAGTCTCTGGATACTGCAAACTCCTTTCGACTTAAGGATTTACCCAATTTGACCAAAAAAGAATACTTAATCACCATTCAAAACCTTCTGAAGTATGCTACCGAAGGAATAAGTGCTCATAAAACTTGTTTGATCAGACAACATTCTTTTCGTGGTGGCATGTTTTTTTTCTTCTTGAGGTGCTATTTGAAGTGACACAAGAGACAATATACGACAAGTGACCAGGAGGATGGCGTTCGACACCCTGCACGACCACAAATTCCTTCCCCAATTTTACAAAAGTTTGGAAAAATAAGAAAAACCCCAGAAGTCTCAGATATTTACAAGACAAGTCCATACGTGTTTTAGACTATATTTAGGTTTTAAAAGTCATTGTTTAGACTTATCATATTTTCTATCATCATACTTTGAGAGAGA
>KE153589.1:149475-169716 GCA_000411075.1 Sisymbrium irio | reverse complement strand
CACATGGACACCTTCTTGGAATCCCGTACTCTGCATCGGCGACGAACCCTACCATGTCGCTGAAATCGATCTGCCTCTTTGCATTTCTTCTCTATTCCGCCGGATCCATCTGTGCCACAAGTCAAGATTATTAGCACACAATAACGATCCAATATGCTTAAAAGAACCCTAAATCGAACTCCCTTATCGATTAATAACCCTAAGAAAAAAACCCCAAATCGATTTTGAATCCCACAAATCGCAAATCGCTTTCGAACACACAATCGACTATAACACACCGTTAATCTACTACATACTCACCTCAGAGCGTCAAAAAGAGAGACCATCGTCGATTTGATGGAGAAAACCTCCGAAATTCGCTGTTGCATGGAATATCGCCGCGGAGAAGAGAAACCCTAGGATTTTTTTCAGATGTGAGAAATGAATCGAATTACGTGGTATCACATCTTTCGTCGCCGTCAACGCGGAGTAAACGTCCAATCCGTGAGGGATGCATGGCTTGAACTCGCCTCTTACGGATTCACTCCTAAGGCTCGGTTCAGCGCAAATTGCCCGTTTTTCCTTTTCTTTTAATAGATTGGCCCTATGAACCCGAACCCATAAACCCTCTAAAAACCGCTGATGCGGATGGTCTAAATCTTTCCTTTCCACAATTCTCAACGGCTCAAATAGTAAAAAAGGAAATTAGAATCTTAAGCGAAATATGGAAATCGAATCTAGTGTAATTTTTTTACCGTTAGGGTGGCACACCAAAGAAAATCTATAAATGTATCCAATTCTTCCCTTTTATTTCAGCTTCTTCTTGGTGCTGGTACTTAGGTTTGGGCTCTGAGACCACATTGATATGTAGCTTAGCCCAGAAGCAAAGAAATACTTTTGGACTAATGAGCTAAGGCGGTCCATTCTGTGGAATTCATGTGGAAGTGAGCCATGTGGTGGTGGTTCTATTGCCATAAACTCGTCCCCCCGATACCCTGGAATCCTAATAGAATTAGACGTTGATGGAAGTGAGTGGTCCGGCAACTGAAACACTGGAAAGTTCAGGTTCCTCTGACTTGAGCTTGACTGAGAAGCTCTCTAATACATTGGAAAAACTAGAGGTAAATGATTCGGAGACTGAGACTGAGGAGTCGGGTTATATTGTTGTTCTACTTGGATTACGTGATCCGGAGATGGAGGCATCTATTAGAGTAATTTGGTTAAGTTTGGTTATCAGAATTAGATTAGATAACCGGTTATTATCTTTGTATATAAGATTGATTATCATTATTTTGTATAGTTGAGAAATTCATTTAATACAAATTATTTTCATCTTCAACCTTCACTCTCTCTCTCTTTTAGCTTCATCTTTGATCTACGTTAATATGGTATCAGAGCATATCACTTTCTTCCGCTGGATCTGACGAAGATGAGCTGTGCGATTTCTCCATTGATGTGTTTTGCTTCGTTCTGTTTTACGATTATTGTTGATCTCTTGATCGACGTTATCACTTGCTTCTTTGTTCTCGTTATATTGGTTTCTCTTTGATTGAACCGAGTTGTGTGTTCTGCTTGGTACGATTTGCTGATTTCGTACATTTCAGTTGAATCTTGGAGCTTGTTTATGGACCTTTCTTGCGCTAACAATGGCATCTGCTTCATCTGCTCCGTTACCTGTTGTTACCGCACTCGATCAATATGATAATCCGTTCTATCTCCATAGTAGCGATCACGCTGGCTTAATTCTTGTTTCCGATCGTCTTACTACGGCTTCTGATTTCCACAGCTGGAGGCGATCGGTGCGCATGGCTTTGAACGTGCGTAACAAATTGGGTTTCATTGATGGTAGGGTTTCTAAACCTTCCTCCGCTGATAGGAATTATGGAGCATGTTCTAGGTGTAATGATATGGTGGCTACTTGGCTTATGAACTCTGGGTCCAATAAACTAGGCCAGAGTCTTTTGTTCATTTTCGACGGCTGAAGGGATTTGGAACAACTTGCTTTCTCGTTTTAAACAAGATGATGCTCCTAGGGTTTATGATATTGAACAGCGTTTGAGTAAGCTAGAACAGGGGTCTTTGGATGTTTCTAGTTACTATACTGAGCTTGTTACCTTATGGGAGGAACATAGGAATTTTGTTGAGTTGCCTGTTTGCACATGTGGGAAGTGTGAGTGTGATGCTGCTGCACTTTGGGAGAAGTTGCAGCTTTGTAGCAGGGTTACAAAGTTTTTGATGGGGTTGAATGAGTCCTATGAGAGTACACGTCGTCACATATTGATGCTGAAGCCGATTCCTTCCATTGAAGAAGCATTCAACATTGTAACACAGGATGAACGCCAACCTTCTGTTCGTCCATCTACTAAGCTTGATGTTGTTGCTTTCAATGTGTCTGCTTCTCTCCCTCCTGATGGAGATTACTCTCATGGTTATTCTGTGGATAATAGTGCTTATGTTGCGGCTTATAACATTGTTAAACCTTATCAGAAGCCTGTTTGTACCCATTGTGGAAAACAAGGACACACTGTGCAGAAGTGTTTCAAGCTACATGGCTTTCCTCCTGGTTACAAGACGAATTCTGGCTATAAGTCTACTCCTTCGACAAGTCAGAAGCCTCTGTACTATCAGGCGCAATCTAAGCCACCACCACCATCTCAGCATGCTCATGCCATTGCTAATGTCTACTCGGAGATGGATGGTTCCTCTTCTCTTGCGACTACTCGTGTCACTAGTCAGGGTGCTGGTGTACAAATTCAAGACTTAACACCAGAGCAGATCCAACATTTGATGGTTCAATTCAACTCTCAGTTCGGTAGATCCTCGGTCTCCTCTACTCCTGTTGCTTCTTCTTCCACAGCGTCCATTGGTGATCAGGGTGTCATGGCTCAAATTTCAACTTCTGGTACGGTTTTATTTCCATCCACTAGCCTTAAATACCAAAACCATATACTTACCTTTCAAAACCACTGTCTTTCTTCTCTTGAAATGACCCTTCCTCGTGATGCTTGGATAATTGATAGTGGAGCTTCTAGTCATGTTTGTTCAGACCTAGGATTGTTTATGGAATTAATCCCTGTTTCTAGTGTTACCGTGACTCTTCCCAATGGTTCTAAAGTTCCTATTACTCATACTGGCACTATTGCTTTGTCTGATACTTTGATTCTTCATCATGTTTTGCATGTTCCTGATTTTCATTTTAACTTGATTAGTGTGAGTTGTTTGCTTCGAACTTTGAACTGTTCTGCTCATTTCTTTTCAAATTGTTGTTATCTTCAGGAACTTACTCGGGGCTTGATGATTGGGAAGGGTGATGTTTATCATAATCTCTACATCTTACAGAATCTTTCCGGATCATTGTCGCCTCCAGTTTCAAGTTTATTCTGTGCTTCGATTTAGCTGATGAGAACATCTGGCATCAGCGTTGGGTCACCCTTCTAGAGCTGTTGTTCAAAATGTTAGGTCTGTTTTACCTGTTTCTTCTGTTTCTACGGATTTGTCTCATTCTGCTATTTGTCCATTGGCAAAGCAGAGACGTCTAGCTTTTATTTCCCAAAACAAACTTGCTGCCACTCCTTTTGAGTTGGTTCATTTAGATATATGGGGACCGTTTAGTGTTGAATCTGTAGAGGGATATCGATATTTCTTAACATTGGTGGATGATTGTACTCGTGTTACTTGGATATACATGTTACACAATAAAAGTGATGTTTCTCAGATCTTTCCAACTTTTCTCAATCTTGTTTCAACAAAATATAATGGTGTTTTAAAGGCAATTCGAACAGATAATGCTCCCAAGCTAGCTTTTACCTCTTTACTTGCTGACAAAGGTATTGTGCATCAATTCTCCTGTGCTTATACTCCTCAAAAGAATTCTGTTGTTGAGCGTAAACATCAGCATCTATTAAATGTAGCACGATCTCTTCTTTTTCAATCAAATGTGCCTTTGCAGTATTGGAGTGATTGTGTTCTTACTGCTGTTTTCTTGATCAATCGTTTACCATCCCTTTTACTTGATAATAAATCTTCTTATGAACTGTTGTTAGGAAAATTGCCAGATTATAGTGCTTTGAAAAGTTTCTGTTCTTTATGTTATGTTTCTACATTGTTAAAAGATCGACATAAATTTTCCCCGCATGCTCTTCCATGTGTCTTTTTAGGCTATCCTACCGGTTACAAAGGCTATAAGGTTTTAGATTTGGAGTCTCACGCTATCTCTGTTTCTCAGAATGTTATATTTCATGAGGGCATATTTCCTTTTAAGAAGACTGAAATGTTAGGCGAATCTGTTGACATGTTTCCTAATACGATATTACCTATGCATGTTCCTCTGCATTTTGTTGAAACAATGCCGTCAAATGACTCATTCCCTAATCATGTTCCTGTACCTTCTGCATCTGATTCTTTATCGCATGATCATTCTCCGCATAGCACTACAGAAACATTGGATATAGGGAATAATACTGTAAACATTCCTAGGCCTAGACGACAGGCTAAAGCTCCTAGTTACTTATCTGAATATCATTGTAACCTCTTGCCTTTTACTTCCTACAGTCCTTTGCCTACTCACACAACTCCATATCCCCTTTCTACCGTTCTCTCTTTTGACAAACTTACCCCGGATTTTCAATCTTATATTTGTGTTTTTGATCTTGAAACCAAACCGAAGACATTCAAGCAGGCCATGGCTTCTGAGAAATGGACTAATGCTGTTAATGTTGAGCTTCAGGCTTTAGAAGGACAACGGACTTGGGATGTTGGTTCTTTGCCTCCTAGAAAACATGCTATTGGATGTAAATGGGTGTTTACTATAAAGTACAATGCAGATGGCAGTGTGGAGAGGTACAAAGGACGTCTTGTCGCTCAGGGATTTACACAACAAGAGGGAATTGATTATATCGATACTTTTTCCCCGGTGGCAAAGTTAACTAGTGTAAAGATGATGCTTGGTTTGGCTGCTGCAGCGAATTGGTCTCTCACACAGATGGATGTATCCAATGTTTTTCTCCATGGAGACTTAGATGTTGAAATTTATATGAGTTTACCTCAGGGCTATGTGCCACCTCCAGGTACTTCTCTGCCTCCTAATCCGGTGTGTAGACTTAGAAAATCCTTATATGGATTGAAACAAGCATCTCGGCAATGGTACAAGAGGCTCTCTTCTGTTCTTTTGGGTGCTAATTTCATCCAGTCACCTGCTGACAATACTCTTTTTGTGCGAGAGACACCATCTTCCTATATTGCTGTTTTGGTCTATGTTGATGATTTGATGATAGCCAGTAATAATGACGAAGCTCTTACTGCTTTCAAGGCAATGCTACATTCCGAATTTCAGATCAAAGATCTTGGACCAGCGAGATTCTTCCTTGGGTTAGAAATAGCTCGGTCCTCAGCTGGAATTTCTGTCTGCCAACGTAAGTATGCCTTAGACTTTCTGCATGATGCAGGTCTGATTGGTTGCAAGCCTAGTTATGTACCAATGGATCCTACACTCCATCTTACGAAGACTCCATTATACAGCTCTATCACAACCAACACAGTACAGGGAATTGATTGGTCGGCTCCTGTACCTCACGATCACAAGGCCTGATATTACATTTTCTGTCCATCAGCTCAGTCAGTTTCTTTCAGCTCCTACAGATGTTCATCTTCAGGCTGCTCACAAGGTGTTACGTTACATCAAGAACAATCCTGGACAAGGCTTGATGTTTTCTGCAAATACTGAGATTTGTCTCAATGGATTCGCTGATGCTGATTGGGCTACATGTAAGGACACTAGAAGATCGGTTACAGGCTTTTGTGTTTATCTTGGTGATTCTTTGATCTCCTGGAAGTCAAAGAAACAGTCAGGTGTTAGCAGAAGCAGCACTGAGGCAGAATATTGAAGTATGGCTTTAGCGACTTGTGAGATGATATGGCTGCAACAATTGCTCAAAGACTTTCGTGTTACAGCAACATCTCCAGCCAAGCTCTTCTGTGACAACAAATCCGCCATTCACATAGCTCAGAATCCGGTTTTCCATGAACGTACAAAGCACATAGACATTGATTGTCATACTGTGCATGACCAGATCAAAGCTGGAAAGCTTATTTTGTTACATGTTTCCACTGGAAATCAGCTTGCGGAAACGAGTTGGGTGAGCTGTAGACGAAGGAGTGTGATTGCTCTGACTCGTTGGGGTTGCGTTGCCCATCAACTGAGAATCCATTTGGTTCACCGGAAATGAAGGATTCGGGTTGCTTTGATTTGGTGGTGTTGGATGGTTAGAACAGTGACCACCAAAGGCGGATCTACCTTATAGGTAGGGGTGTCAGTTGACCCAGAGAAAATATATAGAATTTATTTTATACATTAACAAACTTTGTTTTTTAACACAAATGGTTATAGTTGCACCTCTCAAAAATTTGAGGCATTGGGTTCAATTCTCCATTTGTACTGGTTTTTTAAAATATTTTCCTTAGAACTATTAATAATAGCTATAGATTAATTTGTTATGAGTGCATACAATTCTTTTTTTAACCAAAAAAACTATAATAATCTAAGTAGATCAAAAACTATGATACTGTTTTTCTATTTTAATTTAAGATCGTATTTATATTAAACTATTTTTATAAGCCTAGATACTTGGTAATACTTTGTATAAAAATAATAAATATACACAATAAATAGTAAAAACCTTAAGAAACATATGTTAAAAATAAATAAATTTGTAAGAGTTTTCAGTATTATACATATATTTTTAAAAATATTCACTATACAAAAATATGTTATAAGATAATTTATTATAGAAAAATATTATAAAATAATTATTAGTTATATTTAATTTTTTATTAATTGTTTTACCCTGATAAAAAATATTTCTGGATTCGCCACTGGTGACTACCAAAAAAACCAAGGGCAGTGACTACGACACAAATAATTAGAAAATTCATGTTTGGGAAATGCTTAGAGAGAGAAAGGCAATTGACAAAGAAAAATCATGGTTTTCTCCTCGTTCTATATATAATCAGAATTTGTATAATTGTGTGAGAACATTGGTTTATAATTCCGAATTTTCCAAAAAACTTCCTTGTTTTAGGCCGTCTCTGAAAATTCAGGGATTATAAACAATTTCGTAAAAATATAAATTTTGCCATAGACAAATGTCTCATTCGGCTGTCCCGAGAGCCAACCCTGATCTTAGTAACAGTAATATGCAAAATTTGCATACTTTTGGTGACGTGTGAAATTCCCAAATGAAAAGTGGAATAGTATGTTTCGTCCAAAAAAAAAAAAGTGGAATAGTATGTTTTCATATATTATGTTTTACTAAAATTAATTATTGAAAACAATTGTAAACTAATCTTGAATCTGCAAATATATTCGGTTCAGTTTATCTGGCAGCTCTGATTTGGTGGTGAACCGGAGCTACTGCTCTGAAGACAAAAAAAAAATAAACTGACAAATCATATTTGAGAAAAGTTTGGAGTTGAATTCGTCTCGGTTGGAGTTGAATTCGTCTCGGTTGTATATACTGATATATACTGTATAGAATTCGTCTCATGAAAGGGACATTTAATTCTATACATTATATGTTAGTATATAGTTTGCCAAATTTCTTGGTACTTTCTTCTTTTTTATTAGCGAGATTTTGATTGTGTGACTACAGTTTGTGAATATATACTATTGAAAGAGAATATATTTATGAAACAAACCTTACTTTGATTTACAAGAAATATTATTGAAAATTTTAATTTTATTAAAAGTAATTTAGACTAAACATACATGTAGATTATAATAGTTTTCAATACACTTGATCACATATAATCATATATAGATTAATTACCATAAATAAAAATATATTAATTAGTTATATCTAAATAATTTAAAATAATAGGTTACACCCTCTCTAATTAATTCAAAAAGAAAATTATTCATAATAAAAATAATATGTATTTGATATTAAATTAATGATAAATATAATTAAAGAATATAATAAATCAATTATGTTTATAAACCATAAAATCAAATTTTGATAAATATACCAAAAAATAAATCAAAATATATTTGGTCAATATATACCGAAAATACCATCAAATTATTTTTTTATTTTTAATTTGATATATATATTATTCACATATTGAAAAATATTAATTTTTAATAAGTACAGGTTTTTATATTTTTTATTAAAATACGTAAAATATTTAGACAATTAGAAATAATGTTAAAACACTAATTAACTCATTTTAATTATAAAATCATTAAAAATAAATAAGAAACGATAAGTAAGATAGTTGGGTTATCATATATTAACTTTACTAAATATGTATATATATATAATATAAATTTAATTATAAAAACATTAGAAAATAAAAATAAAAACTAATAGAATATATTGTATAATTTCATCATATACTTAAAAATAAAACTATCAGTACATCTCAAATTACAACTTCTAAAATATATACTTTTAATTAGTATAAAAACAAAACAAANGAAAAGTGGAATAGTATGTTTCGTCCAAAAAAAAAAAGTGGAATAGTATGTTTTCATATATTATGTTTTACTAAAATTAATTATTGAAAACAATTGTAAACTAATCTTGAATCTGCAAATATATTCGGTTCAGTTTATCTGGCAGCTCTGATTTGGTGGTGAACCGGAGCTACTGCTCTGAAGACAAAAAAAAAATAAACTGACAAATCATATTTGAGAAAAGTTTGGAGTTGAATTCGTCTCGGTTGGAGTTGAATTCGTCTCGGTTGTATATACTGATATATACTGTATAGAATTCGTCTCATGAAAGGGACATTTAATTCTATACATTATATGTTAGTATATAGTTTGCCAAATTTCTTGGTACTTTCTTCTTTTTTATTAGCGAGATTTTGATTGTGTGACTACAGTTTGTGAATATATACTATTGAAAGAGAATATATTTATGAAACAAACCTTACTTTGATTTACAAGAAATATTATTGAAAATTTTAATTTTATTAAAAGTAATTTAGACTAAACATACATGTAGATTATAATAGTTTTCAATACACTTGATCACATATAATCATATATAGATTAATTACCATAAATAAAAATATATTAATTAGTTATATCTAAATAATTTAAAATAATAGGTTACACCCTCTCTAATTAATTCAAAAAGAAAATTATTCATAATAAAAATAATATGTATTTGATATTAAATTAATGATAAATATAATTAAAGAATATAATAAATCAATTATGTTTATAAACCATAAAATCAAATTTTGATAAATATACCAAAAAATAAATCAAAATATATTTGGTCAATATATACCGAAAATACCATCAAATTATTTTTTTATTTTTAATTTGATATATATATTATTCACATATTGAAAAATATTAATTTTTAATAAGTACAGGTTTTTATATTTTTTATTAAAATACGTAAAATATTTAGACAATTAGAAATAATGTTAAAACACTAATTAACTCATTTTAATTATAAAATCATTAAAAATAAATAAGAAACGATAAGTAAGATAGTTGGGTTATCATATATTAACTTTACTAAATATGTATATATATATAATATAAATTTAATTATAAAAACATTAGAAAATAAAAATAAAAACTAATAGAATATATTGTATAATTTCATCATATACTTAAAAATAAAACTATCAGTACATCTCAAATTACAACTTCTAAAATATATACTTTTAATTAGTATAAAAACAAAACAAAAACAAAAAAAATATCATTATCTCTCATAACATATTGAAACTATCAAATATATAATATATCTCACTTTTAAAATTTAAAAATATACATTAGTTAAAAAAATCACACATTAAAAAATTATCTTAAAAACAGGATATACTCTATTATATTATTAATGAATATAAAGATAACATTAATAGTTTTTTATTGTCATGTAAAAAGTAAAATAAATTATTGATTAAACTTTAAAAATTATTATTTTAAGCTAATACACGTTACAATAATCCAACTGAAACCCAAATATAAATTAATGTGTCTGATAAGATTTATGCTTTATTTTTTTTTGTTTTAATATTTTTATAATTTTATAATATTCACTTTCTTTTTAAAGTAATAAGTAATACATTGCATTTTGATAAAAAATTAGATTTGGCTCAAAATCTTAACTGATACTAATTTAGTGTTAAATAACTGAAATCTAAAAATATTATATATTTATAAATAAAATAGAAAACAATGTGTATGCCGTCCGAATCTAGTTTGTGATTAATCGACATCATCAACACAAAAATAAAAAGAAAAAAAAATTCCTTCCTATTTTGCTACACATGCATGACTCAGTTCCACAGCCTTTCTAATGTCTATCAACCCAAAACCCAAATTTCAACAAAAAAAAGAGCAATGTAGTGGTAACAAGGAAAGTGATCGAATTCATTTCAGAGAGGTCTAGTTTTAACCCAAAATTAATTTATACAAAGACCGCACTGAAATTAAACTTGAAAATCAAGTTTTAAATCAGAGATCTATGTTGAAAACCGGTTTTAAAGCAGGATTCTAGTTTTCGCATTGATTTATCTCAGTCGAGATCATTCAAAAGATATATCAAAAACAAATCAAATAAAATCTAATGCACATGAAATGAGGAGAGAGAGAGTGGTAAAAGAAATCCGAAGTAAATCTTTCCTTTTCTCTCTTCAACAGCTCAAAATAGTAAAAAAAAGGAAATAAGAATGAAGTGAAATATACTATTATCTTTGTATTGTTGAAAAAAAAAAAAAAGAATGAAGCGAAATATGGAAAATCGAATCTCGTGTGTTTTTTTACCGTTAGGGTCACACACAAAAGAAAATCTATAAATATATCCAATTCACATAGTTTCTCACTCAAATTCTTCTTCTTTTTTTCATCTTCTTGTTCTTCATTCTTCTTGGTGCTTTTCTTCTTCGTGTGCGAGAACAACGAGAGAGAAGAAAACAAGAGCGTGTGTCTCGGAACTCAACAAGAAAATCACCATGCGACCACCTCATAATTCGTCTTCTTCTTCTTCTTCTTCTTCTTATTCACTCGCTGCAACGAATTTGAACAACAGACTCTCGACAATATTCAAGAAAGCTCAGGAGCTTACAACTCTCTGTGGCGTCGAAGCCTGCGTGATTCAGTACGGACCAGACGGCGAGTTGAACACATGGCCTGAGGAAAGAGACAAACTGAGAGACTTGGCTCTCAAGTATATCAAATTAGACAAAGCCAAGAGACGCAAGAAAAGCGTCGATCTTTATGGGTTCCTCAACAAGATGAAGGAGCAGAATAAGATGACCAACAGTGCCAAGAAGGCGAAGAGGAATTTTGAAGACTTAAAGTATCCAATCTCTGATCATTACACTCCTCACCAAATCAGCCAACTCATTCAGTCTTTAGAACGAAGTTACTCTATCTTGCAAAAGCGTCATTTTCTTGAGTCACAGAACCAGGCAAAGACAAACTTTGAGGATCATCATCAACAATCTTCGAACCCTACCCAATTCACCATGAACTCAGCGTTACCACAAGGCTCCGGGTTGAAGAATAACTTGTTGACGCAGGAGCTTTGTGTTTATGGTCAGAACAACAACTCTCGACATCATAGCGTTCCAAACACGCAAGATTACTCAGAGTTACCAGCGGTACAAGAATCTGGGATAATGAAGAAGGAGCCTTATGGTTGTGATCAGAACATGTGTTTGGGTAACATGAACATCAACAACTTTCAACATCCTTACCTCTCAAACACTCAAGGTTGCTCAGCGCTACCATCAGAGTTACAAGCATCTGTGAGTAACTACGGGTTGAATCAGTTGATGCAGATGGGTAACATCAACAACTTTACACATCCTTACGTCTCAAACACTCAAGGTTGCTCAGCGCTACCATCAGAGTTACAAGCATCTGTGGGTAACTACGGGTTGAATCAGTTGATGCAGATGGGTAACTTCAACCACTTTACACATCCCTGCGTCTCAAACACACAAGAATGCTCAGGGTTACCATCAGAGTTACAAGCATCTGCGAATAACTATGGGTTGAATCAGTTGATGCAGCATGAGCGTTATAGTTTTGATCAGAACATGTCTACGATTGATATTACCAAAAGTAACGTTCTCAACAGCGTTTCAGATGACTTCACTTTTAATTTTCCAGATATGCCTTCAAGCTCTCTTTTTAACTTTGATGAGAACAGACCACTTCAGCTCCACATTCCTAACGACGACTCTGATATTTCTCTGATAACGAACTGCCAGAACCAAACAGGGGGAAAAGCAATTTACCTGATGAAGTAGCTGATTATGAAGAGTGAAGCTGTTTATACATCTGCTATGTTTTTATTTTGAATATATATATTATATAACTGCAAAACAGAAGTTATGATGTTAGATCTTTTGTTCGGTTTATATTACAGTATTCATACATGTATGCATGGCTATATTCCATATATTTCTTTAATGAAAACGTAAAACTTCAAATGAAACATTTCTCTAATAACATTGAAACAAGGCTTCAAATGTTTGTGTGTTCAGTGACAACTCTCAAAACTATATCAATTGCTATGAGTTACCAATTTCCACCTGCAAAGTCAAATCCTTTACTCCTGCATCTTCTAACAAACGTGAGACTTGCAACTTTGTATCCGCCTTGTCTGAATCAGCTGATACAAGGAGATGGAGAGTAGCCACCACGTCTGAGTTCGTAAAGCTCCATACATGTAGTCTCTGGATACTGCAAACGCCTTTCGTCTTAAGGATGTTCCTCATTGCTTCCCTTAGGTCGTGTTCATGAGCCTTGGGGACTCGCTGCAGTAGGATCCCTGCCGAGTTTCTGAGTAACGGAATGACTGAAGCGATGATGAGGATGGAGATGAAGATTGAGCTTGCTGGATCTGCAACTAACCAGCCCTTGTATTTGATCAAGAGTGTCGATACCACAACTCCAACACTCCCCATTGTGTCAGCTAAAACATGAAGGAAGATTCCTTCCATGTTATGGTCAATGTGGCGATGCTCCTTGTTTTCACCTTTTGCGGGTTTATGATCAGGATGATGATGATGGCTATGGTCGTTCCCGTGTCTGTGGTTAACTTCATGATGCTCTTCACGCTTATGGCTATGATGATGCTCATGGTTGTGGTTGCAATCATGATGTTCTTCATGCTTATGGCTATGATGATGATCATGGTTGTGGTTACATTCATGATGCTCCTCATGTTTATGGCTATGAGAATGATGATGATGATGATCATGCTCATTAAGCTCCTCATGTTTATGGCTATGGGACTGGTGTGAATGAGAATGTGAGCAACCAGATCCACCATGAGCATGATGATGCTCCTCATGGAAAAAGATCAACCCCACAACATTCACGAGAAGCCCACCAACCGATACAACCAAAAGACTGTTTGTAGAAATCTCCTGAGGATCCAAGATTCTCTCAATCGACTCTAGCACAATCAGAGCTCCAACAAGAACAAGGAACACCGCGTTAACATAACCAGAAAGCACCTCGAATCTACCACGGCCATAGTTGAACTGATGGTTTGCAGGAAGACGAGAGATATAAGACGCATAAAGCCCAATCGCCAAAGCAGCACAATCAAACAACATGTGACAAGCATCCGATATAAGTCCAAGACTATTGCTCATGAATCCAGCCACAAACTCTACAACCATATACGCAGTGTTGATCAATAGAAAAAGCGCAATCTTTCTAGACTTCTTCTCACTCAAAATGTGTCGAATAGGCTTCATAAACATGGTGGAAAACGACTCAGGTGATTCCATCCCAATCTCTTGATAATCTGAATACACAGAGTCCAACTCTCTAACAGCAACGTAAAGCAACAAACCACACAACAATAATCCCCAAAGCGAAAGCTCAGGGAAGTAAAAGAGTTCCAACACAATAGTACACAGAAACGTAACCAGAAACTCCCTCTCCGAGTCTTTCTTCGAGCTCGAAAACTTATCATCATTGTAATTCTCACTCAACAGTACTCCAAACACAACAGTGTTAGCCAAAGGCCAACCCAAATTCCCAATCGAGACACCAACTTCATCACTTCCAGAGAAGACGAAACTCCAAAGAGCAAGAGGGAACAACAAGACAGTGGTTAGAAACAAGGATATCAACCGAACTCGTTTCTGATCAAGCTGTTTGATCTCAACCCAATTCATAGAAACTTTCTCGTAACAACCCAAGAACCCAGATAGAAACGGAAGCAACATAGGCCAAACCCTCAAGCAATTCTCTTTAGGGTATATCCAAAAAACCCAACTTTCTAAAGATAACGACGAAGAAGAGAAAGGGAAGCAATCAACACGATCCCAGCTGATTGATAACAAGAGCAACCCAGAGAACAAAAAGCAAAACCCACGAACCTTTGATGACCCACTTCCACCATGATCACCTGAAAACCGATTCCGAGACTCAGACAAGACTCTAGCGGAGACAGTACCAGAGAGTTCAGCTAAGATCATAGCAGCTGCACCGCAGTAAAGGAGAGCTTGGAACCTGAGAAGGAACACAACAGCTAGAAAAACAGATTTAGCGAGTAAGAGTTTGATCTGAGAAGAGGAGAGTGATGAAATGGAGAGGACAGGACGGTTGTGGCGAAGAAAGGAGTCTTTTTTGGAAGGAGAGAAGAGAGTGAAAGCGAGAGAGAAGAGGAAAGAGAGGAGAGAGACGAGAAATGAGAAAGGGAAGAAAGAGAATGAAGGAGAGGAGCGAAGGAAAGGTAAGAGGGAGTAGAGAGATCGTAAAGAGAAGAGGATGAGGAAAAGAAATGAGATTGAGGATTTGTTGTTGGTTGTTGTTGTTCCATGGATCGATCTGGTTCGTGTTTTGGATGGAGTTGGTGTTGGTGTGTATGGGAAAGAAGGGTAAGCTCTTCCCACTGTTGAGGTCGTTCGTTGAGGTAATGAAAGACGATTAGGTCGATGTTGTTGATGATGATGGTGATCCGCCATTGTTGAAGCGGAAAAGCTTGACTCTTTCTGCTGAGTCGCCGGAAGAATTTCAGAAAGAAGATATTTTTGTGATTCGGGTGGGTTTAACCCAAAATTTTAATCTCTGATCCGTTTGGTTTCATGTTAACCGGATTTAACCGGAATCGAATTAAATAAGTTGACTCAAGTTGCCTATTCAAATGTTCACTCTATCAGTTCAAATTTGCGTTTGTATCAACGAATCATACTCAAGCCTATAAATCAAAGTACAATAAAACGGTCAACTGTATACATTTTCGGCAACATAATAGATTTCGAATATGGCCAACAAATATAATATTATAGAAAACCGATATATTGTTATATATTCGGTTTACTTTTCCTCCATGCGAATAAGTCGGTTAAGGCAAAAAACTAAACCGGAGTTAAATACATAAAATTCCGTAACTTTGTAGCTTAACACACATCATGAGAGTAAAAGCTTCGCGCAAAATATATCTTTTTAGTTTTAGGAGTAAACTAGAGATTATCAATCACCACCAACTTGACGTTTCCACGAGTCTTCAACGATCAATTCATCGACTCCCCATTCCTCAAAACTGATTCAGAATCATAAACGCAACAAAAGAAACATGTTTAAGTAACTGAAGCAAGTATCATCGATATTTCGATATGACTAAACGCAGCAAACTCACCTCCCATCAGGCAGATAGCGTCTAATAGTGAATGGTATCTTCCTTTGCCTAAGCTCCTTCATAGCAATCTTCAAAAGCCAATATCATAAGTTAGCTCAAATGTCCAGAAATAACAAGGAAATATGAGTGAGTGCAATTATAGTGGTAATCACCTCAAGTGGATCAGTCTCACCCTCAAGCTCGACCATGACAGGAGCATTCATGCTGTATCAGTCAAACACAGAACAGAAAATCAAACTTCTCGAGCCAACTTAACGGTTAGAAGCAAAGCAACAGAACAAAGTATATGAACAGAACAAAGATTGTTCTCAGTTGAATTGGATACCCTCATCAAGTTTATGACGTATGATGATAAATTCTTAAATACTAGATGGAAGGATAAGTGGGTGTCACTAAAAGAATCAAGCTTTTCGAGCCCACTTAACAAGTCGATAATATAGAACAAAAATCGTTTTCCTCAATTCAATATTGTACACTCATCAAGTTTTATAACACATGAAAATAAATTCTCAACAAACATTAGACATAAGATGATAGGATAAGTGAGTACCAGTCAAAGATTCAAACTATTCAAGCCAACTTAGCAATTATATGGAAAGAACAGAAAAAAATGTTCTAAGTTGAATTAAGGACATTAAGCAATAGTAAGTAAAGAGTATAGAAGCAGACCTAATTTGCAGAGCGCGAGTGCCGAGGATACGAGCACGTTCATACTTGGTCATAAACTTGGAAGTTTTCCGAGGACGCTGTACAGGTTCTGTCTCGACCTTGTCTTCTGTCTCAAGAGGCTCCCCATTGATATCCTCATTCTCCTTCATATCAGCATCTTCCTCAACTCCTTCCTACTCATAACAAAGAAACTAATCAGAAAACAAATTGTAACAAGCAACAACATCCACGCCTTTTCTACAACAGAGAAGATTAGCTCTCACTTCTATCTCAGGCTCCACTGGCTCATCCTCATACCTGCAAGGAAAACCAATTAACACAATCTCAATGACATAAATCATAAACTACCAAACTGAAAATGGTTTTAACCATAGCAACAAAAACAGCTTCAACAAGTTTCATCAAAGTTAATGTAATCATTCCATTCCAGGACCCAGGAAAAAACATGTTTACAAGATAGCAAAGAAGGTGTCTGATGGACGCATATTCAAGGAAAGTAAACTAGCAAAGTGTAAACTTTCTCTAAAATCTCAGCGGCTGCAAAAACAGTTCTTTCTCTAACAACCGACCACAAAATTAGGGTTTGAAAATCAATACTTGCAGCAGAACAAACATTTTTTATATCAATTGGCAAAAAAGGAAGAAGCCCATGAAGAAAGTTTCAATCTTGACAATAACTAATCCAATTACTCTCTAACCGTTTATAATTCGTTTTGAGCATAAATTAGAATCCTTTGAAATCGAGCGAGAAACTTATAGAGGCATAAGAGAGGGGGTGAAGAGAAAGAGAGAATACCCTAAATCATCAACTTCGTTGTAATCGTCGTCCGCCATTGAAATCGCTGTTCTTCCTCTTTGAACAAATCGATAAACCCTAAAGAGCTGTTGCAGAGAAATCGAACGAGACACGAGTTTATGCGTTAAGATGTAAGAAAGTGGCAATTTTATATTTCCGGTTTTACTTATCCGGCTTTTATGTTAACCATAACCGTATGTTTAGGATCATTTTATTTAAAGCCCAACTTCTAAGCCCAAATTAGGCCCACCAAAATAATATAACATTTACAAAAAGTACGTACGACAATGAAGCTTGGTTTAAGACGTCACAAGACGAGACAAACCCTAAAACTTGAATTCATCTCTCGCTAAATCGTTAAAGACGAGCTCCTCGCGACTTCGCCTACGCTCCAATCTCTTGGTATAACATCAGGTGAGCTTATTTACTTCTCTCTCGATCCCTCTGCTTTTGTTCACGATGACTCGAGCATGGAGCGTTCAGAGAGACGATGCATGTTTTGTTTTTTTTTTTGTTTTTTTTATATAAGACGACGATGCATGTTGAGCAGTTTGATGATGTGTATGTGGCTGCTCTTGGTGCTGCTGGAAGCAAAAGGGTAAGTTCTCGCCGTAATGTTAGATTATAGATTTGTGTTGCTGAACAATTATGGCGGTTCTAAAGATTTAGTTTTCTATTGTCTAAATATATTTTTTTCCATGATAAAAATAAAAATATAAACCTAAATGATTTGGTAATTCAAAGAATAAATTAATAAATTAATAAAAATATAAACCTAAATAATTCCAATTATAATTTATATCGAATTTAATAATTATATAGTAATATAATTGTCCATATAAATAATTTATTATTTAATTTATTTTGCAATGCATAGAATTCTTTTCTATTTTAAATGACAGCCAAATTAAAGGATGGCCACCAAGATTATTTTGTTTTTACTTTTTATATAGAAAATGGCATTTGAGAGCGTTGCTCCAGAGAATCGAACGAGACGACTTTTATGCGTTAAAGATCCAATAAAATAGCAATTGTATAATATTTTCAGTTTTACTTAATTATCCCTCCGTCTTTTATGTTAACCATAACCGTATTTTTGGGATCATTTTTTTTTTTCTTTTAAGAAGAAGAAAGAAACAATATTACTTGGCATCAAAAATTATAAATATGATGAAGCTGCGTTTACGAGAAGTGACAAACCCTTAAACTTGAACTGGCCTGTACGAGCATCCTCCATTATCTCCGGCGACGGATCAATTCATCAGAGCCTTACTCCGTTCATATCTCGCTATATCAGACGAGCTCGTCCTGCCTTCGCTATAAGATACGCTCCAATCTCTTAGTATAACATACGGTGCCCTTATTTACTTCTCTCTCGATCCCTTTGCTTCTGTTGAGAGCATGGAGGGCGAAGAGCCGATGCATGTTGAGCACCTTGATGTGGAGATGGCTCCTGGTGCTGCTGCTGGAAAGAAGAGGTTAAGTGAACCATTCTTCTTGAAAAAGATATTGCTTGAGAAATCTGGTGATAACAGTGACTTGACTACTATCTTGGCTATCTCAATTCACGCCGTAATGTTAGAATCTGGATTCGTGTTGCTTAATAACCATGGAAGCTCTGAAAATTTTAGCTTTTCGAAAGAGTTGCTTACGATGTCACTAAGATATACTCTGCCTAAGCTTATTACAGACACCAAGACAACAGTTGAGTCTGTGACTGTGCGGTTTCAGAGCTTGAGCGATACGGTTGTAGTATACGGATCTCTAAGTGGGTGTAGGGTGCAAAGGGTTAGTCTTGATATGAATAGGTTTGTGCCCGTGATTGAATTGGTTATGGATACTTTGGAGTTTGAGAAACAAGCCAGCTACCACGAGGTCTTCATGTTCTGGAGGATGGTGAAAGATGGTCTTGTTCTCTCTTTGTTGATTAGTCTTTGCGATAAGTCTGGTTTGGAACTTCCACCGTGCTTGATGCGCCTTCCAAAAGAGCTAAAGATGAAGATACTAGAGTCGATTCCTGGGACGAGTGTTGCCAAGATGGCTTGCGTTTGTTCAGAGATGAGGTGTTTGGCTTCGGACAACGACTTATGGAAACTCAAGTACTTGGAAGAAGCTAAGAAGCCTCTTGTTATGAATGGATCCGGTGGTTCTTCGGTTAATTGGAAGGTGATATTTCCCTTTTTATGGAAGCAACGATTCTACAAACAACAAGTCTTTCAAAACAATAATCCCATTCCTTCTCTTCGGCCTCGCAATATTACAGACCGTTTCGGATTATCTCACCAAAGACAAGTCTTCCCAAACCATATTCCCATTACTTTTCCTGACTTGGAACATTAGAGACCTTTATGGATTATATGCTCTCTTTTTTTTTTGGGTGTTTTTCTCTTGTTCTTGCCCTGCTTATGCTATTTGGTTGGTCCTATATTAACTTTTTTTCTAAAGCTTTGTAATTTGCCATTAAAATATAAGTTCTTGTTTTATGGATTCTTCTTCTAGATACAAAACCTAAAGTACAAAATTCTTCTATGTTAATCTTGTGACATCAATGCAAGTGGCTCTTAGTTCTGTAATTCTTCTTAAGTCTTGTTTGTTTTTTTTTTGGCCAACCTTCTTATGTCTTGTTTAAATTATCAGAAAACTTTTTTTTTCAAAAAAAGAACCCGGACTTAGACATTGTTAAAAGAAAAAAGGGCCATTTGGGTTTTTTAATAAATATTTATTTAACTAATATATATCAGTGTTTTACATATGTCTTGGAAGATACTAGCCTTGTATAGGAAATGTTCCTTCCATTAAAGAACGCGAGGTAAAATTTTATATAGAAGTTTCAATTTAATATCAATTTTTTTAATAAAAGCTATTAATATAATATGATGCATTTTAGATTGAAGCTACTAATATAATATACTAGTTATAATTTACGCGTTGTTTGGATTTAAATTTTATATAACTTAATATATAACATTTTATCTATAAACATATATATATATTTTTTTTTAACTAATATAACCTAAAATTTAATATTTTATTTTATTTCACTTTTATAGATATATATATATTCTTCAATACAAAAGTTTACAAATAATAAAATAAAATCTCACACTCTTAATTTTAAAGTATATAAAAGTATGTTAAATGAATTTATGTTTTTTCTCTTTA
>KE153589.1:105960-124088 GCA_000411075.1 Sisymbrium irio | reverse complement strand
TCTCTCTCTCTCTCTCTCTCTCTCTCTCTCTCTCTCTCTTCGAGCGATTTTCATGGCGATTTCGTCAAACTTCTTCTCTCTCTTCCTGAGAGCACTGTTCCGACAGTTTCTCTCCGTCATCTCCGGATCAAACTTGTCGGTTTCATTCCGTTGAGATTCTTCTCTGGCGGTTACGGGTGGTTACTCATTCCTAAACCGCCATGAATCTCATTCTATATAAACCGACTTTGTCTTTGCTTTCAGTCTTTTTTTTTCTCTTCGGTGCCTACGGTCTGGTAATTATGGCAGAAAAAATTCGACGACGTATGCAGGAAATCAGTTTGGGTTTGAATGATGAACCTATCGCGTTGCCTGAAGTGGTGTGTGCTCAAGAAATTCCAGTTTGTATTTTCGTCGGAGGAGGCACTGAACGTGGTACTCCGTTGCGGTCCTTGGTCTTTCAATGAATGGATGCTGGTGACACATCAATGGAGGCCAGACATTACTGATGCTGATTTGAAGATCATCCCTTTCTGGATACAAATTCGTGGAATCCCTCTTCAATTTCTTACTGATACAATGATTCGTTTCATTGCGGGCACTATTGGTCCTGTGGCTGCGATTGACTTCAATGAAAATGCGAATATGGTCGGTTTTGTCTGAGTACAGATTAATCGGAATGTTGACAATCCCCTTCGTTTCCAGCGTAATTTCCAATTCTCACCGGGCGAGAACACTCTTCTCAAATTTCGGTACGAACGTCTCAGTAACTTTTGTGTGACTTGTGGTATGCTTGATCATGATGTGAAGGATTGTCCACTTCAGTTTGATGATCATGATGAAGGAAATGACAATCCAGATGAACCAGGTCTTCAATGCGATTTACAGACTGAGAACAACAATGCAGAAGACCTTTTTTCAGCAGCTTTTAATGATATTGGTATGATTGCTGGTCCTTCAACAGTTCCTCCGTTGGAGGATTCCATTCCATCTCAGGACAGAGATATGGCCTCTGAAACTTGGCGATATCTCCAGTCAAAAATGGTGAAAGGGAAGTTCAAAGTAGGAGATTTCCGTAGAATCCTGGCTGAATTTATAAATCATGAATCTGCCCCGGGTTGATGTATTGAGAAACGTCGTGAGATTGATGAAATGTTGCATTACTATGGTCGTGAAGAAGTTTCTGATTCTGAAGATTCCTGCCATAGTTTGCAGGAACTAAAAAGTGAAGATGCAAGGCATGCAACGCTTCAACGATTAAATCAATCTAGACAAGGGCCATGGTTATTAATTGGGGATTTCAACGAATTGTTATGTAGTGAGGAAAAAGAGGGTGTAATAGAACGTGATGAGAAAAGTTTTGAGGCTTTTCGTAATTTATACAGTGCCTGTGACTTCTCAGATCTGCGTCACAAAGGAGATAAATTTTCTTGGGTGGGACAAAGAGGTCAACATACAGTGAAATGTTGATTAGATCAGGTCATCACCAACTCTGAATGGTTTGCTAAATTTCCGGCTTCACATGCACAATTTCCACGTTTATATGGGTCGGATCATCGGCCTGTTATCACTACTATTGCTTTTGTTCATCAGAATGTGAAACAACCATTTCATTTTGACAAACGGTTACTCCAAGTGAAGGAATTTAAATATTATGTGGCTAAAGGATGGAATGCTTCAAAATCCAGTGACTGATTCTCAATTACTGATTGCATTAGTGACTGTAGAAAAGCAATGTCGTTCTGTCGTCAATAGGCAAAACTTAATTCTGCAAAAGAAATTGAGGAGTTGCAAGTCGAGTTAGATTTTTCCATGTCTTCTTTTTCTCCTACAGTACGTGTGACATTTCCTCAAATTCGTAATAAATTAGTTCAAGCATATCGTAATAAGGAAATATACTGGCAGATGAAAAGTAGGAATAATTGACTCAATCTCGGTGATCGCAATACCAAGTTTTACCATGCCTGTACAAAATCTCGTTTTACTTGTAATCGAATCCAAGTAATTAAAGATAGTGATGGAAATGTTCTTAAAGGAGATTTAGAAATTGGGAAACATGCAGAGGATTTATTTTCCAAGGTTTATTCAAGTGATCATAATCAAATTCTTCCTTCCATATTCTCTGATTTCAAACCAACCGTAACAGAAGAGATTAATAGCAACATCACTCGAGATTTCACGAGAGAGGAAATTTATGAAGCTGTTTGCAGTATTGGTGCAGATAAGGCTCCTGGTCCTGATGGATTAACAGCTCGTTTCTATCAGGAGTGTTGGGAAATTGTTGCTGACGATGTGGTTGAAGAGGTGAAGTCTTTTTTCAGATCTGCAAATCTCACGCCAGGAATCAATCATTCAAATATTTGCATGATTCCTAAGGTTACACACCCAAAAACTCTTTCTGAATATCTTCCTATTGCCCTCTGTAATATACTCTACAAGATCATCTCCAAAATCCTGGTTAATAGACTGAAAGCTTCACTTGATCTTATTGTTTCCGACTCACAAGCGGCTTTCATCCCAGGTCGACAAATTACTGACAATGTTATGATCGCTCACGAATTAATGCACTCTCTCAAAACAAGGAAACGTGTGTCCCAAACGTATATGGCTGTTAAAACAGATATTAGTAAAGAATATAATATGATCGGGTTGAGTGGAATTTTCTTGAACAAACAATGCATGCTTTTGGCTTTTCAGTGATTTGGATTCGATGGATTATGGCTATGGTATCCTCGGTTTCTTATTCTGTTCTGATCAATGGTGTCCCTCAAGGTTTTATCACTCCACAAAGAGCATTACGACAAGGCGATCCCCTTTCTCCACATCTTTATATTTTGTGCGCTGATATTATGAGTCACTTACTAGATGTAAACACGCGAAAACGAAGAATCACGGGGATCAAAGTTGGTAATGGAGTGCCGGCTATCACTCATTTCTATTTGCAGATGATTCTCTTTTCTTCTGCAAAGCCAATCAACAAAATTGCAGAGTTTTAAGTGAAATTTTTAGAGTATACGAACTTTGTTCTGGACAGAAAATTAGTTAGGACAAATCAATGATTACTTTTGGATCACACATTCGGGGAGATGTTCAAGATCGTTTGAAAGTAATACTCGGAATAAGAAAACATGGAGGTTGTGGGAAATATTTGGGTTTGCCGGAACAATTTGGGCGAAGTAAGAAAGAGGTTTTCTGGGAAACTATCATTCGAGTGAAACAGCGTACTTCTCATTGGAGTGGACGTCATCTATCACCAGCAGGGAAGGAAATCTTGATTAAATCAGTAGCCACCGCAACTCCAGTTTATTCTATGTCCTGTTTTAAATTACCGGCTGAAGTTGTTGCTGAACTGGAACAAATTCTGATGAGGTTTTTGTGGGAGAAAAGCAGTAATGCAAGAGGAATCCCGTGAGTGGCTTGGAAGCGTTTGTAGTATTTAAAATCAGAAGGAGGCTTGGGCTTTCGAGAATTATCAAAGTTTAATGATACTTTACTTGCCAAACAAGCATGGTGCATCCTTGCAAAACCAGATTGTCTGTTTGCAAAACTCTACAAAGCAAGATATTTTCCAGATGGTTCCATTTTTGAGGCAAAGCAGAAATCACATCAGTCTTTTGGATGGACTTTCCTTTTACATGGAATTGAATTATTAAAAAGAGGCTCTCAGACTATTATAGGAGACGGTATGGATACTAGGATTTTCCAAGATAATTGGCTACCTAGACACCCACCTTGCCCGGCTTTGCCAATGAGTATGTCCACTTCTCACACAGTAAATGAGTTAATCAGTACAAATGGATCTTATCGCTCTTGGAATGCAGTTAAATTGGACCAATTGTTATCAGCTGAGGATAAACACCTTGTCAACTCATTATATCTTTGTCAAAACTCAGCATCGGACTCTCGGGTTTGGAACTATACAAAGGACGGTAACTACACTGAAACCTCTGGCTATTGGTTTTCTCGATATTCACCGCCATTTTTGGACACTGCTCCACCTATACCGCATGGGGACCCATCTGTCAAAACTTTGATTTGGAAATTACCTATCATGCCTAAAATAAAACATTTCTTATGGCAGGTGGTGTCTCAAGCATTGGGAACTGCTACACGGTTAAATTCTAGAGGGGTTCGATTTGATGATACCTGCCAGCGTTGCTGTAACAATAGTGAAACAATCAACCATTGTTTATTTTCATGTCCTTCTTCCATGGAAATATGGAGACTTTCAAAACTCTCGTTTACTTTTTCTCTTCAATCCCTCACAGGATGTTGAGGAGAATATCAGAAATTTACTTCTCTTGCAAGGCACGTCTTCGATTTCAATGAAACAGAAGTTGATGCCTTTTTGGCTCCTATGGCAAATCTGGAAATCACGAAATGCTTTAATCTTCCGGAAACAAGTAATTAATCCAAAGATCACGGTTGATCAGGCCTGGGCAGAGGTTACAGAATGGTTACAGTCAACTTCATTGAACTCCAAAGGACATAGTGTTACCTGTTCCAAGAATTCGTCTACATGGAAACGACCGGAAAGAGATTTCTTTAAATGCAACTATGATGCAGCGTTTATATCATTTGACGGGGCAAGTCAAAGGAGGCTGGTTAATTTGGGATCAGTGTGGCAATGCCAAAGCGTGGGGATCAACATTTCTGGGTTCTGCTTCATCTCCTCTGGAAGCAGAGGCTAAAGCTTTATTATTTTCTCTGCAACAAACATGAATTATGGGTTTCCGGAGAGTTACTTTTGAAGGAGATTCGAGAGTGTTGATAAATTTAGTTAATGACCGAAGACTGAAGGATATTACTGTGCACAATATTGTCGAGGATATTCACTTTTGGAAATTGTGATTCTCTGAGTGCTCCTTTTGTTTTGTGTATCGGCAAGCAAATATAGCAGCCCATTTGTCCTCATATTAATCAAATTCTATTTCGCCGAAAAAAGAAAGGAATGATCATTTAACAAAAAGTGCAAGAAAATATAGAATTTACCAGTAAGGACGACAAGAGTGAGCACATATCCAATCCGTTTCAATTGGCGAACAATGAATTCTCAGAAGAATCTTATTATTTTTTTAAACTATCAAAAGACCAATCTAACAAGAACCCTCTTTTGCTTTGCTTTCAATTTTCATTTGACATAAAAAGAGTCCCAAAAATCAAATTCAAACCATATACGTTTATGAGCAGCAGCAAACAAACAAACAAGCAACATCTTTTAGATATGAGTGTTTCACTTCTTCACAATCATTTTTGTTGATATCTTTAATCCAGACAACAAGTTTTCAGATGAGCCAGATTACAAGATAAAATTCCTCTGCACAAGGATCACAAACATGGAAACAGATCAGTATGCTCTAGCTCAAAGGACAAAAACTTGATATATTTAAGATAATGATTACTTGAAGAATCGAAAGTGTGATCGATTATCGCCAGGAAATCGCTTTCCTCAACCGAAGACAGCCACATCCCACAACGGAATCGCGCACTTTCCCTTTGGAGCTTTGTCGTTTAGGGTTTCGGTGCAGACGCTCAACGCCGAGCCAGCTTTGACGGAATCTGACGGATGAGATTTCATGGAGATGAGAGTTTGATGAGAACGAGAAGCGCACGAAAGAAAGGAAACAGAGAAAGAGAGAATTGAGAGATCGAGAAAGAATTTTATTTTCCAATAAGGAAGAGACACCTGTCAAACAAAAATCAATTATTGAGAAACCTGAATTAGAACCGGTTAACCGATAAATGGTATTTTTGATTTATATTTTTCTGAAATAAACTTAAAAACCCTCTTAAAACTCCCCCAATAATGATGGTCTAAGCATCTTGTTGTCAGGCCCAGCCCGTGGCATAAGCAAATGATCGCTTACGAGTCAAAAGTTCTTGCTTCATGGATTTTTCACGTGTATTCAAACCCAAAATACAAAAATCTTCCATGGTTTAACTTAAACATTATCTCGTAACCTCAATGCAAGTGGTTCTCAGTTCTGTAATTCTTCTTGTGTCTTGTTAAGATTATCAGAGAAAAAAGAAGAAGCGGGGACTATTATTATGGAGATGACTCATAAGATTATATCGTCTTGAACACTGACATTGAGAGTCTTATTCTGAAGAACAATGCTTCCTACAACGGAAACTTCATCTTCTACTGTCACAGCCTCACCTGCATAAACACAGATGTATCAGAAAACAAAAAACAAAAACAAACCATTTGTTGATAAACAGAAAAGATTTCAAAGTGACAAATGAAAATTATTACCAAGAATAGTAATCCCAAGCCTCTCATTGTCATCTCCACTAGCTTGAACTCTTGACCATCTACCTATCGACGATTTCCAACCGATGATTGAATTTATAACAACAGCATTGTCCTGCAGATAAACCAGATTGAAACATCAAAAAACATACATCTTTTTTTGGATTTGTAACCATAATGAATATTACCAACTTATTTTACACTACCTTGATTTCAACATCGTCCAAGATTATGCAGTTTATCAGCCTTACACCAGGTCCAACACGAACATTTGCTGAGATTGACACGTTTGGACCAATCTTGTTCCAAAGATAATTCAAGATTTTAAGATATAATTTTTACATGAGATGGTAAATCAGATTTCATGAGAGTAAAAAAGGTTACCTTTGCGGTTGGATGTAGTTTCACGGATGGGTGAATATAAACATCACCAACTATCATCGGTCTCCTATTGGTACCATCTCCTGAAGCCAAAAGATGAGGAGATCTTTGGCGGAATTGAGAAAGATATAAATCCGAGCATTTCAAAGACTTCCTGAGTTATTAAACAAATTTGTAAGAGAGAGATTTTGATCCAAAAAACAGATGATTAGGACCAAACCAAAAAAAACCAAAATTACCCTGGAGTCTTAATCTGTTCCCAAAAATCCTTATTCTCATAAGTGTAGAGTTGCTTCTTTCCAGCAAGTGGTGACAATATATCTTGATCTAACCTCACAAAATCCGCAGGGACAGACCTTGTAGCAGATTGGAAGTGACTGTAGTTGCTAGCTGCCAAATGTAGTATAAAGTCAAGTGATTACAGAATGAAGAAACCTATAATTTCAAAATAATGAAAGTCTGTTGACGTAGGCCAATAATGAAGAACTCACGTGTCTCTCTCATGTGGTTGTACACTCCTTCAATGGCTTTGAAAATATCTGAGGTAAACACATAGACACCACAGTTGATCAAGTCACTGACCTGCACCGAGTGAAAACTTTATAAGCTCAACAAAGTCCAGAACCAGTGAAGCAGGAAATAAGAAAACAGGAAACATTAGCAGATAATTACGAAAGTCTCGGGTTTCTCTGTATAATGCAGAAGTTCTTTAGTATCAGGATCAGCTATCAACTCTCCAAATTGGCTAGCTGCTTCTGCAGAAACCTGGAAACAAGAAAAGTAAATACATGACTCCTTGATCTTCGGAACAAAGTACAGAAAAACACGAGCAAGGACATCGAACCTTGATTACTAGCATAGTTCCAATCCCACCATATCCTCGATGAGCGTCTGCCAAAAATGTGGACTTACATCAAAGTAAGAGAATGAAAATGACGAAGCAGATTCAAGATTTAAAAGCAAGATTACCGAGCATGTCCTGAAGAGGGAAAGAACAGCAAACATCGCAGTTGAGGAGGAAGACATGCGACTGTTCAAAATGACAAACACACAACCAAAGAAAAACCCAAAGAATAAGCAGCTGAATCAACGAAACAAAATGAGTGAAGCAATAACAAAGATTTGGAATTTCATTAGAGAACAAACCGGTTTTTCTTCCATGATGATATCACGAAAGTAATAAAGAGCACCAGCCGATCCATGTGGTTTATCTTCTTTCAAGTATCTACATAACACAAGAACACAACATGAGAAGGTTTTAAAACATTGGCCACCAAAAGAAACAAAAACACACTAGTGCTATCTACTTACCGCACGGGCATTTTCAGCTCGTTAGATATCGAAGAAACATACAAAGCGAACTCTCTTTCCTCGTAAAACCCAACCAGAAAAATCTGAGCCAGATTTGATATCTGCCCTCCAAACATATAAACAAAATCCATGTCAAACAAAAACTTTGCCATTTAGCAATCAAACAGTTCAAAGCTGACGGATTACAAAACATTCCCAACTAACGTACCAAGAAAAAGTTAACAACCTGGAGATCACATATTCACAAATCCTACAATAACAAGCTATTCCAAAGTGGAACTAATACTAAGAACAAGCTTTTCCAAATTGGAACTAA
Organism: Sisymbrium irio; assembly: GCA_000411075.1. Classification (NCBI taxonomy): domain Eukaryota; kingdom Viridiplantae; phylum Streptophyta; class Magnoliopsida; order Brassicales; family Brassicaceae; genus Sisymbrium; species Sisymbrium irio. Next base: position 115,848 of record KE153589.1, on the reverse strand, counting down.
ACCCCAAGTTTTAATTCTCTCAAAGATCACGTTTCAAAGCTGACAACTTTACACACAATATGTAACAAGAATTACGAAAATCCACAACCGTAACTTAAACATAACTCAACCTTGAAAAGCTTCACAAATCCCACAATAACAAGCTTCTTTCCCAAGCTGGAACTAAACCCAACTTTCAATTCTCTCAAAGATGAAACATTTCAAAGTTGACAACTTTCCAAACAATAGGGATCAATCTTGAAACTGTATGAGAAAAGAATAAAAAATCAAACCTTTTTGCAAGCAGAAATAGGATGATGAATCATGGGTTGCCCAGCCAAAGGAATCAGCGGTTCAGGTGTATTAAACGATAATGGACGAAAACGAGTTCCTAAACCAATCCACATTTAACAAAACCAAAACCAAAAGTCAACTTTATATGAGAAACTAGAAGTCGAGATCCAACAACGAGATGTTCTGATGTGTTGTTGTTCACCTTTGGTTGGTCCTCCAACCATGATCACGGCGACGACTTTCTCTTCCGACATGTCGATTTTAAAACCCTTTGATTCGTAAGACAAACAATGATCTTGATTTTGTGAAAAGGTGGTATCTTTTTAGTCGGATATTCCCAAAGTTTTGAACTGCAAAAGTTGTATAGTAGAGAGAAGAAACAGAGAGAATGAAGCCTTCAGTTTTAAGCAGCATGCGGAAAACAAACATAAAAGAAATTGACTTTGATGGTCAAAGAGCACGTTACAACTTTGATGCTTGATTTCCGGTTCGTTCCGGTTTAAGGAGTAGCTTTACAAACCGTCTAGACAGTGTCTTCTTTTAGTTCAACTGAAGTGGAGCGTTTGGTTTGGTCTTGTGTCAGAATGATTTATTGATTGATCTTCATTCTTCGTCAAGTGATTCAAATTGGGCTGAGATTCATCTTTTGTATTTGATTGCAGTGATAAAAAGAGAGTCTTTTGCTTAACTGACAAAGAGATGTTGAAAAATTCCGACGACCGGAGGGTTTTTTCCAGGCAATAGATTAGGGTTTTAGGGAGTTGTCTACTTAACTGACTCAAAAAGATGGAATTTTTAGGCTCATCTGAGTGCAATCTAGGAATTCTAGAAACTCTATCGGAAGATGCGTTTCAGGAGATCACAGAAAGCTATGATGGGTTTTTCACTACGGTGGAGTCTCTCATTGCCGGCACCGGAGATTCTAAAGTCGAGCAAGAGTTCGTGACTCATGTTTCTAGTCTCTGCAAGTACGGGCTTGACTCTCTTGTACGAGACCACTCTCTCAGATCACTCGAGGTACTAAAGTTCTCAACTTTGTAACGGATTTAGTTTGTTCTACTTAGTATCTGCTCTGTTGTGAGATAGCTGGTGTAGAGTAACAATGGAAGAATGGTTCTTCTTTCAGCAAGCTTTTGAGAAGAGCGGTGCATCGAGTTTTTGGCATCATTTTGATGATTACAGCGATAAGAAACATACTGTAAGTAGATATACAACGCTTGGTTGATGCCTTAACATTCTGAATTTTGACAGTTTTTATTTTTCGATTTGGTAAGTTTTGACTAGAGGTAGATGCTTTTGGACAGAATTACGGAGAAGAGATTCACGAAGTGTTGTGCAAGGCTTTGGAAGAAATTTCTATAGAGAAGCAGTATCATGAGAAGTGTCTGTCCATAGTTGTTCATGCTTTGCAGTCGTTTAAGGAAGAGTCATCAGTGGAAAGACAGAACTCAGATGCAGAAAGAGTTCAGCTTTTTTCGAGATTCCGGTCAATGTTGTCTTCAACGCTGATGACTACTCTTCCTCCGCATTTTCCTGGTATAGACATCTCTGATAGCTTGTTCTTTGTTGATTTCCGGTGTAGTCTGTTTTTCTTCGTAATTATCAATATAATCTTCTGATTTGGTTTTTTGGATGTTTGTTTTGTATCTTTGCCCCTTGTCTTGACCATGTTCAGTCATTACTCTCATATTTTTTCCTCTCTGTATTATGTTCTTAGAAATACTCCACTGGTATTTTAAGGAAAAACTGGAGGAGCTAAGCGCAATCATGGATGAAGATGATACTGAAGAACTCGAGAGTGATGGCATGGATTTGGACGAGAGGCTGAGATCTAAAAATGGAGAAATGGATGTTGATGAAGGCTATTCAAGACATGACGAGTTGGTTAAGAATATTGGGAAGGTGGTCCGTGACCTTAGAAGCATTGGTTTCACATCTATGGCTGAAAATGCTTATGCTTCTGCAATCTTTTTGCTTCTCAAGGTATTTTTATGCATCCTATTTCATTTTCCTCACTGAGACTTCTAGCGCTGTATATGTAGTCAGTATACATATAACTTGTACCTTATTTGGCAATGTGTATCCTTCTCCAGGCGAAAGTGCATGATCTGGCTGGTGATGATTACAGAACATCTGTTTTAGGGTCAATAAAAGAATGGATTCAGGTAATTTTGTTCTCTGCTTAAATTCTTACTGCATCATCAGATTATTTTGTTGGTTGGTAGATTCCTGACTTTTGGATTCTCTTTCCAGACAGTCCCTCTTCAGTTCCTTAATGCGCTTCTTTCTTTTCTTGGTGATTCCGTAAGCTACGGTACCACATCGTCTGGCCTCACGTCCCCTCTGGCTTGTTGTCCATCTCCAAGCTTTTCCAAAGTGGCGACTCCTTCCGAAGGCATTGTTAGGTGGAAATTACGGCTTGAATATTTTGCGTATGAGACACTGCAAGACTTAAGGATAGCCAAACTGTTTGAGATAATTGTTGATTATCCTGAGAGGTATTTAGCACTTTCTTTCTCCCCACATCTCTCACTTGAGACCCATTTCAAAATGTTGCAACAAGTTGAAGATAACTTGCAATTCTGGTGGAAATTTTGGTGATGCAACAGTTCTCCTGCTATTGAAGACTTAAAGCAGTGCCTTGAATATACTGGACAGCATTCTAAACTAGTCGAATCTTTTATTTCTTCGCTGAAATATCGTTTGCTCACAGCCGGTGCCTCAACCAATGATATATTGCACCAGTATGTGTCGACCATTAAAGCCCTTCGAGCAATAGACCCAGCTGGTGTGTTTCTGGAAGCAGTGGGTGAGCCAATCAGAGACTATTTACGTGGACGGAAAGACACCATAAAATGTATTGTCACTATGCTCACGGATGGAAGCGGAGGGAATGCAAATGGTTCGGGAAACCCTGGGGATAGTCTTCTTGAAGAGTTAATGAGGGATGAAGAAAGTCAAGAGAATGTTGGTTTTGATGATGATTTTCACACTGATGATAAGCAAGCCTGGATTAATGCTTCTCGGTATGTCTTCTTCTGTATGTGTTCTTGGTTTAACATCTTGCATCGCATTGAATTTGTCTTAACACCTTAATCTGCTTTGTCTTTAGTTGGGAACCGGACCCTGTCGAGGCTGATCCTCTAAAAGGTAGCCTTAGTCAGAGGAAAGTAGACATACTCGGAATGCTTGTTGATATAATTGGATCTAAAGAGCAACTAGTAAATGAATATCGTGTAATGCTCGCTGAGAAGCTACTCAACAAGACTGACTATGACATCGACACTGAGATACGCACTGTCGAACTTCTCAAGGCAAGCTCCACTTTTTTCACTCTAAAGTTTATCTTGCCAAATTATTGGATTGCTTTTACAGTGTTCAATCTAACATTAACTCTCTCTCCTTATGCCAATAGATACATTTTGGAGAAGCTAGTATGCAAAGATGTGAGATAATGCTGAACGATCTTATTGATTCTAAGAGAGTGAACACTAACATTAAAAAGGCATCTCAAACAGGTTATATTTCTAAACTCTTCTTAATTTTACAGCTTCAACCTGCAACGTTGACACTGAGGAATCTTGTCTGAATCCCTTGTCTTTTAGGCACTGAGTTAGGGGAGGGTGGGCTATCTATTGATATCCTTACCTCGACGATACTTTCAACAAACTTCTGGCCACCGATTCAGGTATTCATATGTTTTCTTATTTCTGATTTTTCATCCATTATATATATGAAGGGTACATAGACTCTTGTGATCGCTTCTGTTCACTAAATTAGAGGACGAATTTTCAGGATGAGCCTCTGGAGTTACCTGCACCTATTGACAAGTTGCTGTCAGATTATGCTAATCGATATCATGAAATCAAGACCCCTCGTAAACTACTTTGGAAGAAAAATCTTGGCACTGTCAAGGTAGTTTCTTTTTAGCGTAATAGTGAATGATTTATGTTTTGTTTAGAGTATTGGAGAAAGCAGATACTGATTAATGTATCTTTCTGAAATGGTTTGAATGAATTCAGTTGGAGTTGCAATTTGAAGACAGAGCGATGCAGTTTACAGTCTCCCCAACACATGCAGCCATTATCATGCAGTTTCAAGAAAAGAAAAGGTAACATACTACAAGAATCAATCACTATGGATAAGTTTCTCTTCCAGTTACTAAATCATATAAATCTTTCAGTTGGACCTCGATAGATCTGGCTACAGCCATTGGGATACCCATTGACACATTAAACCGAAGAGTAAACTTGTGGATAAGCAAGGTAAAATATTGTAATTGTAGTCTTTTGCTTTAACCATTCATTTTGCAGGAAGAGCTAACTTGTAAAAAAATTCCTGTACTTAGGGAGTTTTGAGAGAATCTACCGGAACAGGCTCAAATCCCAATGTGTATACGCTCGTTGAATCCATAACTGATTCTGGAAAGAACGAAAGCGAGGAGCTTTTGGCAGGTGATGAAGAGAGTGAAAGATCGATCGCCTCTGTGGAAGACCAACTTCGCAAAGAAATGACTATATATGAGGTATGTGATGATGCATAAGTGAAACGTTCATTCTAATAATCATAATCTAAACAAATCCTCAACAATCTTTTCAGAAATTCATCATGGGAATGCTCACAAACTTTGGTAGCATGGCACTAGAACGAATCCATAACACTCTCAAGGTACACACAATCAAAAGCATATAAAACCTCTTCTCACACTGAGTTTAAAACTTTCTTGTCTTTGATAATGATCATCGTTGTTCTGTCTTTGTTTGCAGATGTTCTGTGTAGCTGATCCATCTTACGACAAGTCTCTGCAACAGCTTCAGAGCTTTCTTTCTGGTTTGGTATCCGAAGAGAAACTAGAGTTTAGAGATGGAATGTATTTGCTAAAGAAGTAGAACTCTTTTACATTGTGTTTGACAGACAGGAACGTTTTGTCATTTGTATCAAGTTCATCTTTTTAATGAAAGAAATCTTTAACATCAAATTGTGAAAGCCTGAGCCCAAGAAAACAGTACACTAAGCGAATAGTGACAATATTTTGTTGGTAATAATGGTTATAAACTTAAGTTGCGTTAACTGTATCACAAGCAAAAAATACCAAAGGATCTCTGCAAGGTTGTACTTGGTTTCGAAAGGGGTATCGAGATATCTCAAGCCATGGTAAGAAAAAACTTTCAAAACATTTTTCTTTTGCAGCGCCTTTTTGCTTAATTTTAAATTCACTTGAAAAAAAAATGATGATTGTAACAGACGCATCTATGATCAGTGATGCCATAGCTGATCAAATAGTAGCAATTAAACATCCCAACGTTATATGTTACAAGACATTACTCGTCAAGAAAGGTCAATAGAAAATTAATATAAATGAACTGACGAGTGAGAGTACAACAGGGGAATAAAATAGAGGAAAAGCAAATTATAAAACATAAGTCATTTCTTTGATATAAGAAGATTGTTCATCAGAGAAAATACAACTTGTATGTTAAATAGAGAGGGAAGCAATCAGGCGGATTTATAAGACGCAAAGAATCAAATCTGGATGATGTGGTCCGGTGGTTTACTCTTATAGTCCGCTGGGCTTATAGATGTATTTGTCAACCATATCAATAAACTTAAGATCGTCTACATAGTCTATAAAGACTTCAACCTTATTATAATCTCCAAGAGGACCAAGACTTTGGATTTCAACAATTTGGAGAGTGTTCGTTTTGGGATTGATGTAGCAAACATATAACGGCTTAGATGTACTGGTACACTTCCTCGACATAACAATGTCGCCTGTAGCCGTCACTCCAACTATGGAAACATACCAGTACCAGCTGTGATTCTCCCAACCTGTGGAAACATTGTCAAAGTCTTCCTTCTTAAACTTGCAGACATAGCTGGACCACTCCGATTCAGGATTCTCGACATCTTTCATAATCCACAGACACAACTGCATGGAAACATGACTCAAACGCCAAGTGACCACGCCTAGTGTACCCTTATAGTTTACCAGTTTAATATCATCCCAACAAGTATCCCGGTCACTACTGAAATCTCTGTGTATAAACTTGAATTTCTCAGACCTAACATCAAAGCAAACTATCATCAGAGAGCTTCCCTCGGTTTGTTTTGCAAAGTAATACACAACCCCATTGATGCATATACAGTCAGACAACAACTGATCATGAGTATCATGGGCATAATGGCTTAAGGGGCAATTGATTTTCCTCCACCATTCGTTTCCAGTTCCTAGTGTCAAAATTTGATTTTCATCAAACGATGGATGGCTACTGGACAACAACTTAAATTCTTTGTCAATCGGATCAAACCCTAAAAAAAATCTAGGTTTATCAAGACCAATCTTTATTCTCCCTTCAGGTAAAGGTAAGATACCAAACTGTCTCGTGCTAGGGTTACATATCACATATTCTTGTTCATAGTGGTGCAACATTCGAGGGCCTAAGATCAAACCAGAGACAAGACCACTAAAAGAACGCCATGTTCTGTCTCCAAGGAACTTCATGTGATAATCGGCGGCTACTACAAGAGACGACGACTTCTCAGATGGATTCTGATGCTGAGGTGACGTGAAGAAACACCACTCGTCCCCTTTTCCATTGAAGGCAATTAAGAGACGTGGCGACCGAGAGGATAACAAGTCGGTGAAATATGAATCCCAGCTTGGACAAGCAACGAAACCTCATGATTGACTTGGAAGGCAATCTCGAAAATATCTCCATGATGAGATCAGTCGGGAGGGAAACTTTGTTTTCTCCTGTCGTCATCTTTTGAGTTGGAACTTCGAAGAAAGATGTGTTTTGTTGGTAAACACTAGGGTTTTAGTGACTTCGTTAAAGCTCTATTCGCTGGTAAAGAAAAAGGAAATTTGAATTTTTCTCACTTGTCCTTTTTATAGAAAGATAAAAAAATGGAAAAATATTTTTAACAATATGATTTTAAAAAAAAACACAATCATTCAATTTAGTCGACTGCCAGCTTGTGATTTCCGTTGCCGGCTGCCGGCTTTGCCGGTGGTCTGGTTTGTTTTTTGTTTTTGTGTGTAAATATTTCGGTTAAATCGGTTTATTCTCCGAATCTTCGGTGTAATTTCCTACTTAGTTTGGTTTTAACTTTGGTTTCTTTGTTATCTCTTTTGCATAAGCTTAGATCGACTTTTCCAATAGATCTGGGAAGATGTCAAATACCAGATTTTTTTTCAAACTCCTTGTTTTTTACGGTGCTTGATTTTTCTTCTATGGAAGTGTAAAGCCTTGCTTTACCAAAAAGGTCTACGGAGCAAAGGTCTCTCCATGGTCGATCTATCAAGTTGATGCAGTCGGTTAGAGTGGAATATGAGGATTTGGTGCTGTCTTCGCCGTGTTATGGTGGTTGCCTGAAGAATATCCCAGTTCTAGTTGGCTGAGGTTTTTATCTCCCATAGTTTTAAGGTATGTTGTTAAATTTCTGGCGACCAAATGCAAAAGGAGAAGTGCATAGACAAATGAAGCTACTCTGATCAAGAAGTTGGAGATTTGGGTTGAAGCAATTTCTGTTCAACTTTACCAACTTTACCGACGATTAAGAGCATGATTATTGGGAGTTTTATCTTATAATTTCTATAAAAACAATTTAACATAAAATATTCTTTAACAATTTTTTAATAAAGTTGAGTTTTTAAATTCTTAGAACACTCAATGAAAATCTCAATGACAATTTTTTAATAAAGTTGAGTCTCTAATAGAGAGATTTTCATTAAGTGTTCCAATAATTTAGAGATTTAATCCTATTAAAAAACTAATATATAACATTTTATATTATTTTTAAAAATACAGAGATTATGGGAAGAATCTCCCAATAATCTTGCTCTAAGATTTTCTGTAGTCGGTGCTTATCTCAAACTTCTTTGATCCTTTAGATCGATTACATGTATCTTTAGTTTGCAATATCTTATCCTTTCGTGTAATGGGTTTAGTTGGGTTTCTTTGTACTGCTGTGCCACTTGTTTATCCAATTTGGGCTTTATTGAATCTTAGACGGAATTTTTTTTTTTTTTTAATAATATGATTTATGAGAGATTTAGCTGTGAGATTCAAAATCTCTCATTACACATTTCCTAATTTTGACAAAATTGAATTATCTTACTTTTTTTTTAAATTTCAAAAATGTTAAAGAAATATTTTAATTATATACAAAATCGGAAAATATAAAAAAGGAAACGAACAAGTTAAAAAATATTATTTCATCTTATTTTTGGGAAAAAATATTTTAAAAAACTATTTTATTCGTTATTTAGAATATATATTTTACCAAATATTTTTAAAAAAATTTGTATTCAGTTTTTATTTATAGTTCTATCTAATCTAGAATGCATATGTTAATTTACTTTCTATACTTTCTAGCCTGCCTTAAAATGTGTTAGCTATTTTTATATTTGTTCTCTATTCTATCTTCAGTTAGAATACACATTCTAGAATACGTGTTGATTTATTTTAACAGTTATTCTACGTTCTATGTGTCTATATTGCTATATTGTGCAGCCATTGAGATACCCATCGACACATTAAACAGAAGAGTAAACTTGTGGATGAGCAAGGTAAATATTGTAATTGTAGTCTTCTGCTTAAACCATTCATTTGCAGGTAAAAAAAATAACACATCAGATCATTCAAAATACTAACGTACGCACAATACAAAGTAGACCCCTTGGTACATCAGATAAATTCATCATCTTCTAAAAGCTAGCTTTAGATGATGTTTAGGCTTCTGTTCCGGTGCGCTTGCAAATTGGACTTATAGCTGTAGCAGCATATTTCGTCATCATATTAATAAAACTTCAGATCCTCAACATGGTCTGTAAAGACTCGAACCATATTATGATGTCCAATAGGACCAAGACTTTGTATTTCAACGATTTGAAGAGTGTTCGTTTTGGGATTGCTGTAGCAAACTTAAAACGGCTCATATCTACTGGTATACTTCATCGACAAAACAATGTCACCTGTAGCAGTCACTTCAACGATGAAAAAGCTCCGAAGATGAACATTGCCGTAGCAGTCTTCCTTCTTAAAATTGCGAACATATTCCGACCATTCCGATTCCGGATTCTCGACATATATCCTTCATAATCCACAGATACAACCTCATGGAATCATAAGGATAAGTGACGACGCCTAGTATACCCTTGTAGTTTATCACCTTAATATCATCCCAATAACTATTCCAATCACTACTGAAATCTCTGTGTATAAACTTGAATTACCTAACATCAAAGCAAACTATCATCAGAGAGCTTCCCTCGGTTTGTTTTGCAAAGTAATACAATACCACCCCATTGATGCACACCCCATCAGGAAAATAAGAAGGAAGTTTAAGGGACAATGGATCTTCCTCCAGGAAACGATTCCACTTCCTAGTGTCAAAATTTGATTTTCACCAGTCAATGGATTGCTAATGGACAATAACTTAAATTGTTTGTCAATTGGATCAAAAGTAACTTAAATTACTTTCAGGCAAAGGTAAGGTAGCAAACTGTCCCGTGCTACGGTAAAGGTTAGGCCATCCGCATTGGAAGTTTATAACAGAGGTTCACACGATTTTCGAAAAAACAATAAAATAAAATATATATAATATTATGAA
>KE153589.1:71849-101265 GCA_000411075.1 Sisymbrium irio | reverse complement strand
TACTAAAAATTACCAAAATTAATAGATTAAAAAATTATATATAATAAAATATTTTAAAATATATTTCGCTTTGCGCACGACGCGGATTACTACATAATTTATCAAGTATAAGTGGTAAATCTCATTTATTGGAACAAATCTACGGTGCCAATGTCTTTATCCACATCTTGTACATGTTGTATATTCATTCAAACACGACCCGTGTTTTAATAGGAGAATGCCAGGGAGAAGTGAGATCACTGAAGGCTTTTGGATTAGATTAGAAGCTGGATTTTACTTTGATTTTTTAGGGTTTTTCACTTTTCTAGATCAGAGAATTGTGGGAATTTTTCATGCTTTTTAAGAACGAACAGTTAACGAATCTCACCTTATTTTGCAGAGCTTTTTTTCTTCGTTTGCATAAGCAAACTCAAGTGATCACTCAATATACAGTACTAACACATACGCACAACACAAAACAGAGATTCCCTCGGTACACAAAACCCTCTAAATACGTCCCACGGATGCTTAATCTTAAATTCAGTTGAAAAAAAAAAAAAAATTAAAGCTCATATACAAAAACACAGATTCGAACATAACAACATCACAAACATAAAAAAATTGAGCCAATTAAAATCCATAAAAATTGAGAAGAGAGCTAGAGAAAAGTTATGAGACGTTCGGTCTGAATTTACTGCAAGACAAAAGTGCACACCAGAAATTTATGCAAATCACAGATGAATATGAATCTACTAAATCACCATTAAACATATAAGGATTGTAACAGACATCCTTCATAATCCAAAGACACAACTTCACGGAATCATGAGGATAAGGATTACTATAATTCAGAGTGACCACGCCTAGTGTACCCTTGTAGTTTATCAACATAATACCATCCCAATCACTAAAGTAATCTCTGTGTATAAACTTGAATGTCTCTGACCTAACATCAAAGCAAACTATCATAGAAGGCCTTCCACTGGGTTGTTTTGCTAAGTAATACAAAACCCCATTGATGCATATCCCATCAGGAAAATAAGAACGAGGAGAATGCTCTAAGGGACAATGGATCTTCCTCCAGGAATCGTTTCCAGTTCCTAGTGTCAAAATTTGAATCTCATCAGACGAAGGATGCCTAATGGACAATACCTTGAACTCTTTGTTAATTGGATCAAACCCTAAAAAGGGACTCCATAGAGAATAATTAATCGTCATTCTCTCTTTTGGTAAAGGTAAGGTAGCAAACTGTCCTGTGCTAGGGTTACATATCACATAGTCTTCTTTTGGAGTGAGAAAATTTCGGTGGTATAAGAACAAACCAGAGGCATGACCACTAAAACCACCCCGCTCTCCAAGAAATTTCATGCGACAACCGGCGGTTACTACAAGAGACGACGATTTCTCATATGGCTTCTGATGCTGAGGCGACGTGAAGAAACGCCACTCGTCCCCTTTTCCATTGAAGGCAATTAAGAGACGCGGCGGCCGAGCCGAGGACCAGGTGAAGAACAAGTCATTGAAATATGGACGGCGGAGGATGGAACCCCNCGAGGAGAATGCTCTAAGGGACAATGGATCTTCCTCCAGGAATCGTTTCCAGTTCCTAGTGTCAAAATTTGAATCTCATCAGACGAAGGATGCCTAATGGACAATACCTTGAACTCTTTGTTAATTGGATCAAACCCTAAAAAGGGACTCCATAGAGAATAATTAATCGTCATTCTCTCTTTTGGTAAAGGTAAGGTAGCAAACTGTCCTGTGCTAGGGTTACATATCACATAGTCTTCTTTTGGAGTGAGAAAATTTCGGTGGTATAAGAACAAACCAGAGGCATGACCACTAAAACCACCCCGCTCTCCAAGAAATTTCATGCGACAACCGGCGGTTACTACAAGAGACGACGATTTCTCATATGGCTTCTGATGCTGAGGCGACGTGAAGAAACGCCACTCGTCCCCTTTTCCATTGAAGGCAATTAAGAGACGCGGCGGCCGAGCCGAGGACCAGGTGAAGAACAAGTCATTGAAATATGGACGGCGGAGGATGGAACCCCATAGCTTCGACAAGCAACGAAACCTCATGATTGACTTGGAAGGCAATCTCGAAAATATCTCCATGATGAGATCAGTCGGGAGGGAATATCTGTTTTCTCCTCTCATCATCTTTCGAGTTGGAAACTTCGAAGAAAGTGTGTGGTTGTAGGTTGTTCCAAGACTCTCTGTAAACACCACGGAACAGGCTCTAGTCTAGGGTTTTAATGACTTGGATAAAACGCAATTTTGTGTTTATTTTTATTTTTAATCTCGCTGTCATGGTAAAAACTGACATCATGATGAATAAAAAGGAAATCATGATTTTTCTCAAGTAAAAAACACCAAAGAGTTTCTTCTTCTTCTACCAATCGTCGCCAGTAAGGTAATCTTCTTACCTATTCGGATAGTTTTTTCTATCTGTTTCTTCAGATTTGGTTTGGTCTCCAAATCAAGACTTTCTGGTACGAAGGTACCAAAGGGTCTCTGCAAAGTTGTACTTGGGTGGGAAAGGGTATATCGAGTTATCTTAGCCATGGTAAAAAAAATCTTAACAACATTCTTCTTTTGCAGTGCCTTTTTGCTTCGTTAGCAGAAGCAAACTCAAGTGATCACCCAATATACTAACACATACGCACAACACAAAATGGAGAATCTCTCGGTACACAAAACCCTCTAAATACATCCACCGATGCTTAATTTTAATCGTATATCTTTCCACGGAAACTCACTTGGAAAAACAAAAATGATTATTGTAACAGACGCTGCCAAGCCAACGCATGATCAGTGACGCCTTATAGCTTGTCAAATTGTATCAATTAAATACCCCCAACGTTATATATTACAAGAGATTATTAGCAAAGAAAGGTCAAACGACGCAGAGAATCAAACTTGTTAGTGCTCTCGATTGGCAGACGAGCTTTAGATGATGTTGATGTGGTCGTCGGTTTAGGCTTCTGTTCTGGTGCGCTTGGGCTTATGGTTATGGTTATGGTTATCGTCATCATATTAATAAAATTTCAGATCCTCGACATAGTCTGTAAAGACTTGAACCATATGATCATGTCCAATAGGACCAAGACTTTGGATTTCAACAATTTGGAGAGTCTTCGTTTTGGGATTGATGTAGCAAACGTAAAACGGCTCATATATACTGCTATACTTCATCGACAAAACAATGTCACCAGTAGTAGCAGTCGCTCCAACGGTGAAAAAGCTCCAAAGATAAACATTGCCGTAGCAGTCTTCCTCCTTAAAATTGCAAACATATTCCAACCATTCCGATTCAGGATTCTCGACATCCTTCATAACCCACAGACACAGCTTCACCATGGAATCATCAGTATAATGATTAGGTTCCCAAGATCAGGATCGGTCCTGAATTTTTAAAGACTAGAAGCAAACTAAAAAAAGAGACACAGCTTCACCATGGAATCATCAGTATAATTAATGATTAGGTTCCCAAGATCAGGATCGGTCCTGACTTTTTAAAGATTAGAAGCAAACTAAAAAAAGAGTCTGGTTTTAAGACTTGAACCTGAGTTACGAAACACTAAAGAAAAGTGCATATACCACTATACCATACACGTTTTGGGAAAAATAGGCTGAAAATTTGTTTATAATATTATGGGCTGGAAGCTAATGCTTCTTTTGGAATCTAAAAATCTAAGAAAATCTCTGTATATAAACTTAAATTTCTCAGACCTAAGAGCAAGTCCAACGGTAGTTTCTACACAAGTTTATCACTATTATATTAATAAAAAAAACGAAAAAAGTAAGTGAGAGAACAATAATCGGTTATCTACAGAACAGTTTTAGACACGGTTTCTGAAACTTATTTGCCAGATATCTTTGTATTATTAGTTCTATCTTTTATTTTTAATTTTTATTTTCTTTTATATTAAAGATATTAATATCAAATTAATCAGAACTGATGGTAGAGTATGTAACCGTTGGAGCTGCTCTAACATCAAAGCAAGCTATCACAGAAGGCCCTCCATTGGTTGTTTTGCAAAGTAATACAAAACCCCATTGATGTGTATACAGTCAGACAACAACTGATCAGTGTGATGGACATAATGGCTTAAGGGACCTCCAGGAATCGTTTCCAGTTCCTTTTGTCAAAATTTGATTTTCACCAGACAATAGATGCCTAATTTTTCTATTGGATCAAACCCTAAAAAGGATTTCCAATTACGTGCATGCAAAGATAAGGTATCAAACTGTCCTGTGTTAGGGTTACGTAACACATATTCTTCAAAGATGTGCAAATTTCGACGGAATAAGATCAAACTAGAGGTATGACGACTAAAATCAGGCCACAATCTGTATGTACCAGGCCCGTCCCTTCCATAAGGCAGGAGAAGCATTGGTGTTAGGCCACATATTTTAAAATTAACTTCTAGACACATTTGCCAAACTTGTATTTAGTTAGATGGTTAATAGTGAATCATCTTCCTCCACGCCACCAACGTTCGAGCACATCTTAATGCTTATAGTTTTTTCATTTCATTTTTTAATAATGAGGCCACAACTTTTGGAAATGCTTGAGGTCTCGTAAAATCACGGGACGGCACTGGTATGTACAGAACTTCATGTGACGATCGGTGGCTACTACATCAGACGACCACGACTTCTCATATGGACTCTGATGCTGAGGTGACGTGAAGAAACATCACTCATCCCCGTCTTTTTGGAAGGCAATTAAGAGACGCAGCGGCAAGAACAACCTGGTCAGGAAGCTGCCTCCGGTCGAAAGAAGTTCATTATGTGTGCAGTCGTTTTTTTTAATGTCCCTTAGGAAGATCGACAGTCGTTCGAAAGAATTATGTTTCTTGTGGAGAGTGTGCTTATTGGTAGGCCTCGGGTATCCCTTCGGATTCCAATAGGATTTTTTAGATTTTTGGGTTTTTGGATTCAGTTTATAGAACCCATTCAGGCTTTAGAAATTTTCGGGTTAGTTAGTAATTTTTTAAGTTTAAATCTATTTTATAATACTATACAAGTTCTATTTTATACCTAAGTTTAGTGCTACAAATTTTAACCGAACTAAAAATACTGAACCGGTTTTTTTCGATTTCGGTTCGGAGTTAATAACCAATCGGTAAACTTTTTCTTTTGATTTGTTTAGTTGAAAATTTTGGTTCGGTTCGGAGTAAACCGATTGGTTTTCGGTTTATTTTTTTTTTAAATTATATCGAATTAAACCGGTTTTAAACCAATTTTAATCAATAAACTAAAATAACTGAACCAAATAAACCGAACCGAACCGATTTTAACCGAAATAACCGATTTTAACCGAAATAACCAATTTTAACTGAAAATATACAAACCAAACCGATTTTAAAAAAAAAAATTTAAAAAATATTTTTCGGTTAATTTCGGTTTAAAAACTCAAAACCGAAATTAACTGATAACCGAACCGAACCGAACCAAAATTTTGGTCAGTTATTTTCGGTAAGGTTTTGAGATAACCGAAATAACCAAAAATCAAACAAAACTGATTCGGTTCGGTTCGTTAACCGAAACCGCAGGCCTACCTAAGCTCAATTCAGATTCAAACAATACCATTTCGGATTCGGATAAATATTTTAAATTTAAAACATTTTTTTTATCTAAAAACACATAAAATAAATAATATAGTTAATAAAATATTATTAAATATTATAAAATATGTCAGAATTCATATATGATAAACATAATAATAAAATAAGTCATAAAATTGAATTTAAAAAATATTTGAAGGTAATTAATTATATAAAATTAGATAAAAGTAGCTAATTTTAAAATTTTCAGATACTCTTTCAGATTTTGATTTGGTTCGGTTTGAGTATTATCCAAAATCCGAAATACTTAGTTTTATACCCTATTTAGGATCTGTTCTAATATCGGTTTAGATTGGTATCAAATTTTTTGGTATAGATCCGGGTCTCCATATTATACCCAGGATTTTTTTTTGCAAACTGGAAAATATCATATAAATGAAAGTTTGATTTACAAAAACTGCAGTCTGAGCGATCACATAAATGTTGAAACAGCATTGAATTGGACCTAGATCGCTTAGACTACCTCTTAATGCCATGGTGTCGGAGGCTTGTGATCACAAATGAAAATATCATATAAATGAAAGTTTCATATAAGAGGTACCTGTTTCTGGGATGATCTCTTGTTGTGGATGGAAGGGAATTCAAACTCTGCACCATCCACGTTGCGGAAAATTGTGGGCCAGTCAGTTGTTGCATACATTTGGAAGCAGAGAAATAATGTACTGCATAATAATGTTCATCTCTCGGAAACAATCCTGTTCAGAGAAATTGATCGTGACATCAAGACGACGATCTCAGCACGTAGGCATCGGCGACGCTTTGAGAACCTAATGCTCCTTTGGATTAGATAATATTTCACCTGGTCGTTTAGTTATCTTTTAAGTGCTACCTTGTTTTTATTTATTTTTGCCAAGGTACTACTGTCTCTGGTTCTGCAGTTTTTGTAAACCAAACTTTCATTTATATGATATTTTCCAGTTTGCAAAAAAAAGCCTTGGGTATAATATGGAAACCCGGATCCATACTAAAAAATCTGATACCAATCTAAACCGATATTAGAACAGATCCTAAATAGGGAATAAAGCTAAGTATTTTTGGTTTTAGATAATATCCGAACCGAACCAAATCGAAATCCAAAAAAGTATCTGAAAATTTTGAAATTGGTAATTTTANATAAGTCATAAAATTGAATTTAAAAAAAATATTTGAAGGTAATTAATTATATAAAATTAGATAAAATTACCAATTTCAAAATTTTCAGATACTTTTTTGGATTTCGATTTGGTTCGGTTCGGATATTATCTAAAACCAAAAATACTTAGCTTTATTCCCTATTTAGGATCTGTTCTAATATCGGTTTAGATTGGTATCAGATTTTTTAGTATGGATCCGGGTTTCCATATTATACCCAAGGCTTTTTTTTGCAAACTGGAAAATATCATATAAATGAAAGTTTGGTTTACAAAAACTGCAGAACCAGAGACAGTAGTACCTTGGCAAAAATAAATAAAAACAAGGTAGCACTTAAAAGATAACTAAACGACCAGGTGAAATATTATCTAATCCAAAGGAGCATTAGGTTCTCAAAGCGTCGCCGATGCCTACGTGCTGAGATCGTCGTCTTGATGTCACGATCAATTTCTCTGAACAGGATTGTTTCCGAGAGATGAACATTATTATGCAGTACATTATTTCTCTGCTTCCAAATGTATGCAACAACTGACTGGCCCACAATTTTCCGCAACGTGGATGGTGCAGAGTTTGAATTCCCTTCCATCCACAACAAGAGATCATCCCAGAAACAGGTACCTCTTATATGAAACTTTCATTTATATGATATTTTCATTTGTGATCACAAGCCTCCGACACCATGGCATTAAGAGGTAGTCTAAGCGATCTAGGTCCAATTCAATGCTGTTTCAACATTTATGTGATCGCTCAGACTGCAGTTTTTGTAAATCAAACTTTCATTTATATGATATTTTCCAGTTTGCAAAAAAAAATCCTGGGTATAATATGGAGACCCGGATCTATACCAAAAAATTTGATACCAATCTAAACCGATATTAGAACAGATCCTAAATAGGGTATAAAACTAAGTATTTCGGATTTTGGATAATACTCAAACCGAACCAAATCAAAATCTGAAAGAGTATCTGAAAATTTTAAAATTAGCTACTTTTATCTAATTTTATATAATTAATTACCTTCAAATATTTTTTAAATTCAATTTTATGACTTATTTTATTATTATGTTTATCATATATGAATTCTGACATATTTTATAATATTTAATAATATTTTATTAATTATATTATTTATTTTATTAAGTATATGATAACCTAATGGGCCTAGATCGCTCAGACTACCTCTTAACACCATGATGTTGAAACAGCGTTGAATTGGAGTTACTCTAGCCATTGTTAGCCTCCATAACTGAGAACTAAACTGGCATACAAGTAGCAAATGATCTCTTGTTTCAGGAAACAAAGAGCAAAGACAGCAGACATTCGTAGTTTGTATACCCCAAGTTTGTAAACGCGTTCTCGTGGGCAGACAGTTTAAGTTGGCAATCTACATGTGGAAAGCATGATGCGGTACTGCACCATTATACCACACTGTATTTTTCCAAGAGACAACAGGAGCACAAGGCCTTACCACTTCCCACGTACGAGACGAGGAGAATCCCTGGCATTTCCTATTCTCAACCACCCAGTCAAACGAATCCCTCACGTGGGATAAAGCAGGTATATTGACTGTTGTTTGATGAGAGTGCAAGAGGAGCTCTTTGTCAGATCTAGGCGACGGCAACAGCCAGCCTTGCGGGCTGCAAGCCTCCGACACCATGGCGTTAAGAGGTAGTCTGAGCGATTTAGGCCCATTAGGCCCCAACAAGCTTATTAACGGACCCAAAGGAGTCCAGTTATCAAACCAGAAGCTCGTAAGCGCTTCATTGCCCACCATTACCTGTAGAAGATTCCACGCACATGGACGGAGACAAAGAAGAGATCTCCACGTCCAGGAATCATTAGGAGATTCTTTAATGGCCCAGAATGAGCTGTTATGGTGGTAAGTTTCCCTGTTCCAAGCTACCCATAGCGAGTTTGGAGAGCTGAAGAGCAACCAAATAAGTCTGAGGCAAAGCGTTTTATTCCAAGGCTGAAATTTCTGAAGACCGAGACCACCTTCACTCTTCGGTAAACAGACTGAGGACCAGGCAACTTTTGCGGATTTCAACTTTTCAATGTTTCCTGACCAGAGAAATCTAGCACAGAGGGATTCAATCTGTCTAATACAACCCTTTGGAAGGATAAACGTAGAGATCCAGAAAGAGACAGTTCCAGAGATTACAGAGGCAATCAATTGCGCCCGACCAGCGAAGGATAGAGATTTTACTGACCATGCTTTGAACTGACCCACCAGCTTGTTGATTAGAGGATTGTACTCTGATATTCTCAGCTTACAATCCATAAGAGGTAATCCAAGGTATCTAATAGGGAATGAGCCGATAGTGAATCCGTAGCTTGTAATAGCCATTGATTCAATGTGGCTCAGCCCCGCGAGAAAAAGCTGGGTTTTACTTATGTTCATCTGCAGACCTGACCAACTTGCGAAATCGTCCATTACCTCTGTGATGCCATGAAGAGACGAACTACTCCCATCAAAAAATATTATGACATCGTCAGCGAACATAAGATGAGAGATATCCAGACCAGGAGCCATTGGGTGATAATAGATGTAACCTGACTCAAATTTGGACTTTAGAAGCTGAGAGAAAACTTCCATTGCAAGAACAAAGAGATAGGGTGACATAGGGTCACCTTGCCGCAACCCTTTAGTGCTGTTGAAATAGCCTTCTGCAGATTGTCCATTTACCAAGATAGAGAAAGAGGGAGTAGAGATGCATTCCTCAATCCAACCTATGAATCTTTCTGGAGATCTAATTGCACGCAAGGAGCTGATTACAAAATCCCATCTAACTGAATCAAATGCTTTCCTGAGGTCCACTTTTAACATATCACGGGGTGAGATTGACTTTCGATTGTACCCTTTGACCAATTTTGTTGCTAAAAGAACATTTTCAGAGAGGAGCCTTCCAGGCATGAATGCAGATTGAGATGGAGAAATCACTTTTACCAGGGCCGCTTTCAGCCTGTTTGCCAACAGTTTTGCGATGACTTTATATAATGTGTTGAGGCAGGAAATCGGACGGAAGTCTGTAGTTCTAGACGCATTCGGAATTTTTGGAATCAAGACCAGAGAAGTTGAGTTCCACTCCTTTAGTAAATGGCCGGTTCTGAAGAACTCAAGAATTCCCTCTGTTATTTCAGGGCCAACAATGGACCAGGACTCTGTAAAGAACTCAGCCGAGAAGCTGTCAGGTCCGCTTGTTTTGTTTTTTGGAAGGTCAAAGAAAGCATCTCTGATTTCCATCCTAGTAAAGTCTCTATTTAGATCCTCAACCTGCACGGGAGAGCATCTGAAAGATAGCAGCAGATTCAAATCCTCCCGAACAAACATGGTAGGCTCAACGGATTGACCCAGTAGGTTTGAAAAGTAAGCGGAGCACAGATCCGTAATTCCTTTTTACGTGTCATGAGAGACCCCATTGTCGTCTAGCAAATAGTGGATATGGTTGTGTGCATTTCTTGTGGAAGTAATCCGATGATAGTACCTTGTATTTGCATCACTTTCACGAGACCAAGTTATTCTAGATCTTTGGAGAAAGAAAGCTTCCTCAGCTCTAGCCAATATACTCCAGAGTCTCTCTGCTTCCAGTTCACGTTCAGCATTTTGGCATGACAGATGTTGGAGAGTCCTAGCCTGACATTTAACAAGTCGGGAGTGCGCCTCATCAACTCGCTTTTCAAGGTTTGAGTAATTCTCTTTCTGGAAAGCCCTTATCGATTTCCTAAGCGCAGCGAGTTTCTTTGACACAATATACATAGCCGAACCAACCACATTTGTAGAGTACCACTCGTCAGTGATCATTGGTAAAAAGTTCTCATTTTGAAGGAGGAGGTTGAAGAATTTGAACGGTTTTCTCAACCTAGAGGCATTACTGAGCACAACATTGCAAGGAGCATGATCGGAGAAGGAGGGTTCACCAACGAAAGCTACCAAAGAAGGAAAATCATCATACCATTGGTCGTTTACAAGGACTCTGTCCAACTTCTTAGCTATAGGGTCCTCTTTCCTTTTGTTCCACCAAGTGAAAGTAGTACCTCTGAAATTTAGGTCA
The DNA here is from genome assembly GCA_000411075.1 of Sisymbrium irio. Taxonomy (NCBI): domain Eukaryota; kingdom Viridiplantae; phylum Streptophyta; class Magnoliopsida; order Brassicales; family Brassicaceae; genus Sisymbrium; species Sisymbrium irio. The sequence continues at coordinate 90,466 of KE153589.1, read as the reverse complement.
GTCAGCGAGGCTTCCAAAAGACAGCTTCGAAAGGCTCTGGTTCTTCTATCCGCTGTTGGACTATATATCTTTGAGTGTTCCTGAGGGTTTAGAACTTGGTTAAAATCACCCAAGACACACCACAGCTTGCGAGTGACAGAAATATCATTAGAAGTGGCGACAATCTCGTTCCACAGTTCTTTCCTAATATTTACATCGGTTGAGGCGTAAACGATGGAGACCACCATATCACTATGCTGTTCTGGCAACTGAACTAGACAAGTTATCATCTGGAGAGATTTGGATAGAATGGTTACTTTGACACTCGGGTGCCACAAGATCCAAATTTTACCAATGTCTGAGAAGCCATAGTTCTCCTCAAAAGACCACCCATGAAGAATTCCATTAACGAATTTCTGGATCTTCTGTTGACGAACATGCGTCTCTAAGACGCCACCAAAAAGAGGCTTATTATACTTAACCCAATCTTTAAAACCGCTCCGGAGTTTATATACATTGAACCCCATGCAAAAAAGTCTGTACACATAAAACTTAGTCGATAATGGGGCCCTTGCCCCTGTTTTCCTTACGTTTCCTTCTAGTAGCAGCCACTGTCAAAAATTCAGCTGTATCTTCTGCAGAGTCAGATCCATGCGACGAGACATCTGAAGAATCACCATCTAGTCCTGAAGATTCACTGTTGGCATGAGAGAGAGGTTTTTTGCGGAGTGAAACTGGGGTAGACTGCCCTGTCTGTTTGCTACTTTCTCCGGAAGACAAAAGCTTAGCAGAGGGTGTTTCGATTGTGGTGGTAACCGATGACACCACAATTGTTTCCTTTGCATTACTTCTGACCTCTGCACGGTTACAAGACCTGTTTCTGTCCTTTTTCTTTGCATTTTTCCTTTCCGTCTGAGACCTAGGGCAATTGCTGGAGGAATGCGTAGAAGAATTGCAGCTCACACAAGTAATTGGAGCATGTTTACAACGCTTAATCGTGTGATCAATTTCTTTACAGTGACTGTAAATTGGTGGCATCCATGGACTAAAGACTAAGACCCTCGTCCTTTCACCAGACTAGAATTCCACATTTACTGCTTCAGGTAGAGGCTTCCTTGGTTTGCTTAATTCCAGGCTCCCACTTGCCTACAAACATAGTTTGCCCCTCTATTTGCCACAAACGCTGGTTGATGACCCTGGACCTTGTGGATGCGTTCAGAATTCTGAACAAGAAGGAGAAACCTTCCATCCTGGTCACTGAGATATCACGATACTGTTTACTCCAAATGCCATTAACGATGTTATGGATAAGATCTTGTGGTGGCGGGTCTGAATAGAACTGACCCATCACAAAACAATCCCATGATTTCATGTTTCTTTCGATGACAGAATTCAGGATTTTGATACAAGCTTCCCCTGATGGCAGAGTGAAAGCAGTTCCTTTCTTCTCTAGTTTCCTCGCTGTCCCCTTAACAAGGTTACCCCCTAACAGAAGATTTGGATTCTGGGTTGGTCGTTTCCACAACTTTGCAGAGGTTTCTGGGGCCTTTGCAGGTTGAGAGGTTTCTGGAATAGCATCCTCAGTCGCCGAACGAGACTGTGGCGCGGTGGGATGAATCGATTTAGCTTCAGGGGAGGAGTGAGATTCAACCTCGACTGAAACAGTTGGCAAAGACTGATCTGAAGAAACAGCAGCAGATGTTTGTTCAGTAGCTTCTACGGTAGCAGATCTTGCTCCACAACGGAGATCTGGGCACCTGTGGTATCTGGCACATTTTCCAAAGCAATATTTGCAGGAGGAAGGGACTTCTCTGAAGGAGAAGACGAAGGTGAAGTAGGACTGGATGAGCCCTTTTGGCGGGGAAGCTTGGGTGGTTTTTTCTTCCCCATAAGGAGGGGAGGGCCTGGGAAAGGAAGGTTAGGGAGCCGACGTCGAGATCGACGCCGGAGGAGAGAAGTAAAAGAGGTCACTTTTTAGTGTAGGGAGAGAGAAAAGTCAAAGCGGATTTTCTTTGTACCTATACCCATGGCTACTTATTGGTAATGTTGTAGAGAACGGTCAGACGCTAAAGTGGTGTCCTTGGGAGAGTTTACGTACTTGTCTCTTAGTCAACAACTGTGATCTTTTGAAACCTTACGTTACATACATGAATTTCATATCCATAGAATCTGAACTTCTCAGACCTAACATGAAAGCAAATTATCATATAACAGTCGGAAGACCTGTCGAGCGAAATTATGTAATATTAATACAAAACACCGTTGATGCATATAATATGTTTCGTCCTGGAGAAGAATCGGGTATACCACACCCAACCATTCTTCATTGGCTCCATCATTGCCAATACCATGTGTTGTTTGCCAATCGGATCATACCCTACGATGATTTTCACGGCAGTCCTCCTAGTTAAAGATTGTCCAGTGATAAGGTTACATATCACCAACATAACCTCTTGGGTTTTCCTTAATTCCCTTTAAAATCTGATAATCTACAATACAGACTGGTCTAAATATATCGTGGACACGGTCAAAATGGATTACACCAGCTTAGCAACCTATTTAATTATGAATATATTCCGTATATTGTACATTATCAATTCAGCATGATTTGCGAAGTACAAAGATGCTCTTCCCATCAATATATCTTGATACTCGATATGAAGAATTATATCTCGAAATCTAATGTCAAGTTACAATTAAGCTTGTCTTAGTTCTTAGACAACACTAACCTTTGGTTGGATCAATGTTCTTGCTTAGCTCTTCCAGCTTTTTTAAAAATCAGTTTCTCGCCCATTCGTTTAAAAATAAAAATTAAATAAAGACCCCATTAACTCTCTTTCTTAAAACCGTCACAAGAACATGATCCAAGTGAACATTAACAACGCTTTATCAAGCATAAGTGGTAAATCACAGTTAGTGGATCAATGAGAGTCTTTCAAGTCCTGTGATGCGGTCCCTCTTCAGAAGCTAAGAGATTCTTGAAAACAAGAATAATAACACAAGTTTCTTTGGCAAATTTTACTCTGCCTTTTCTTTTGGCTTTTCTGATTTATATATAAAATGATTTGGAACTCCACGTTCCTACAATACTGGAAGCAAAGTGCGTGCATGAAAGAAAAATAGCAAAATGGGAAAGTACGTGTCTTACTCTTATCCTACAATCTAGGAACATAATAGACCAGGTTATTTGCAGAAACAAATAAAAATGACTAAAGGAAAATAGACAGAGGATTCTGTCACTTCAGTCTTCCTTCCCTCTCTAACTTTCTCCCGCCAAGTCCAACGTCTGTCGTCTTTACTATCTCATCATCTTGGAACAATCTACGGTGCCAATGTTTCCATCCACATTTTGTACATTCATGTAAACACGATCCGTAATTTAATAGGAGAATGCGAGGGAGAAGTGACATCACTGAAGGCTTTTGGATTCAGTAGTTAAATGTTCTTAGATTAGAGATGATAATTGGTGGGAGCTATGATATGGTTTGATTAGTGGGTTAGCCAAACCGTTGGATAAATTGATACGCTTCTCCTTTTCTATTTTCTTTGCTGTTTGGTTTGTACCTCTTGTTTCTTGTAGGTTGTTGTACATGATACTTTGTGATCAAGTAAACGAAACGAAGTTGTATTATTTTTTCCTTTTCAAACGTTTTTCTTTATGAATTTCAGAACAACATGGTTTTTTTTTTTTTGAACACCACAAGCAACATGGTTATACTACACATATACTGTGTAAAACAGAGAAGGATGACAAGAGAGACAAAATGAAAATACTTTTCTCCTTAATTGAAAACAGTCGTAGCTACAGCATATTTAAATCAGTCCTAGGAATAGTCTAAAACATGATTAAGCATTATCTACTCATTACAGCTGTAAGGTCACCAATGCTATTGGAGGAGAGGGTATCAAATCTGTTTTGAATCATGAGGCTCTCCTTCCTCGTTGTTTCCTTTGCTGCAGGTACTGCAGTCTTTGTCTTGACGTGAAATGCTGCAGCAGTCGGAGTGGGCTCTTCTTGGGCTGAATGTTGCTTTGGTCTTGTGTTGCTCACATCCCCCCTCAAGCTCGGGGTGGGTGACTCAGCTATGCCGAGCTTGATCCGCAGATTTTCAAATGGACGGCGAGGTAACGACTTTGTAAATATATCAGCTGTTTGAAGACTGGCGGGAACATGAATTGTTTCAATGTGACCAAGCGCAACCTGTTCCCATATATAATGATAGTCGGTATCGAAATATTTTGACCGACTGTGGAGAGCTGGATTGGTACTTAGATAAATTGCAGAGAGATTATCACAATGAAGTGGAGTTGACTTTGGTTGGCAAACACCAAGATCCCGAAGAAGAAGTGAGAGCCACATTATTTCTTGCGCTGCAGAAGCTAAGGCTCTATATTCTGCTTCAGTGGAGGACTTTGAGACGGTTTGTTGGCGTTTAGACCAGGAGATGAGATTAGGACCAAGAAATGTGCAGAAACCAGTCGTTGAACGCCTTGTTTCTTTGCATCCAGCCCAGTCACTGTCAGTATAGGCTTGGAGAGACAATATCCTGTCCTTGCGAATGTGCAGACCAAGATGCAATGTTCCTTTGAGGTAGCAAAGTACTCTTTTCAGTAGACCAAAATCTGAAACAGTTGGAGAATGCATCCTTTGGCACACAAAGTTCATTGCATATTGAATGTCTGGTCGCGTTATCATCAAGTACTGCAGCTTCCCGGCGAGGCTTCTGAAATAAGTGGATTTCGGGAATAGCTCTGCATTGTCCTCTTCAATTCCTGAGGAAGTGGCGTTGGCATGGCCATTGCAGCTTGTTCCAGAATATCCTTAGCATAAGCTCGTTGGTGAAGAAACAATCCTCCTGTATGTGTTTCTATTTCTATACCAAGAAATTAACGTGGTGGTCCAAGATCTTTCATTGAAAACCCTTTGTTCAGAGCTTCAACGAGAGACTTAATCAGAGATTCATCACTGCCAGTTAGCAAGATATCATCAACATAGAGAAGAAGGACAAGCGACTGACCATCATGACGATAGGTGAACAAAGATGGATCTGCCTTGCTGCAAATAAAACCGAAGTCAATCAAGTAGAGGCTGAAAGTGTCAAACCAAGCCCGGGGTGCTTGTTTGAGGCCATACAGAGCTTTAGTGAGTTTGCAGACATGATTTGGTATGTTAGGGTCAACAAATCCTGGAGGCTGCATCATGAAGACTGGTTCTTGAAGATCTCCATGAAGAAATGCATTGGAGACATCCAGTTGTTTCAGTTTCAAATCTTTCACTATTGCAACATCAAGAACAATCGTATCGTGGCTGTGCGCACCACAGGGCTATAAGTCTCCAGGTAATCAAGTCCTTCCTCTTGGTTGAAACCCTTCGCCACCAGTCGTGCTTTTAGCTTTTCAACTGTACCATCTGGTCTCATCTTTGTCTTGAAAACCCACCTGCAGCCGAGGATATTCATGTCTGCAGTAGGTGGAACCAGAGTCCAGGTATGAAGCATGTTGATTGTGTTTATCTCTTTGCCAACTGCTAGGTTCCAGCCTGGATGTTTGAGAGCAGAAGCAATGGAATTTGGTTCTTCAATAGTAAACTTAATAGCATGAGAACATACCGAGTGTTGGGTTTGTGGATCCCAGATTTGGCTCTTGTGGTCATTGGGTGATTGTTGTGTACCGGTAGCTCTTCACCCGGTTCCACATCGTTATGTTCCACAACTAGTTCATTAGATGGTGCCACAGGGACTTGAGGCTCGGCAATTTGTTGATGTGGAGGTGGTAAAGTGCGACAGATTTGGGACTCAACATGAGTTTCTGGTGCAGGTATTGATGACTGCCACGCATGAAGAACAGGAGTGGTATACCGAGGAATAAGAGATTGATATTGTTCCTTGAAAGGAAAGCATTCCTCATTGAATACCACATGACGAGACGTGTATACACGACCTGTCAGGGGATATAGACAGTGATAGCCTTTGTGCTGAGGACTATAGCCAAGAAAGACACACTGCAACGATCGTGGTTCAAACTTATGCTGAGTTACCGGCCTCAGATGTGGATAGCAGGCAGTTCCAAAGACCCGAAGCATGGTGTAGTCGGGCTTCTTCTGTAGCAGAACTTCATGTGGACTCAAACCATTCAGGACCGGAGTTGGCAGCATATTGGCGATGAACAACGACGTGTAGAAGGTGTCAACCCAATACTTTAGAGGTGTATGACTTTGAAATAGCATTGAGAGACCAAGTTCTACTACATGCCGATGTTTTCTCTCGGCAATACCATTCTGCTCTGGAGTGTGAGGGCAGGAGATAAAATGTTGAATTCCTTTGTTCTGAAAATGTTGCTTTAGCTGATTGTTTGTGAACTCACCACCACCATCACTTTGAAAGGTTTTAATTTGTCTGTTAAACTGAGTTTCGACCATTGTTTGAAAGGCAATAGAGACTGAGTAGAACTCTGATTTCAGACGCAATGGATAAAACCAAGAAAACCTTAAAAAATCATCCAAAAAAATGGCATAGTATTTAAAGCCTTGATTAGATACAACTGGTGATGGCCTCCAAAAATCACAATGGATTCGATCTAAGGGATTTAAGGCCTAAAAAAAGGTAACTTTGAACTTTTCCCCATTTGGCAAGGTTCACAAACAGAGATGGTGCTGCTCTTATTCACTTCAATCGCCTTGCTGTTCTTGAGTTGCTGAAGAACCGTTGAGTTTGAGTGTCTGAGGCGGTAGTGCCATGTTGCCTCAGATGCTGCACGATGACGGTTAGAGTAAAGAGCAACAAACTCTTGGTTCTCCAGAACATAGATACCATTACGCCGAGTTCCTTTGGTCACCACTTTTTGAGTGTTCAGATCAATAATGCATATCTTATTAGCATCAAAGTACACACCACAAGGATGGTCCTCACATAGTTTGGAGACAGATAACAAGGATTTATGTATGGTTGGACAGACAAGAACCTCTTTTAAAGGAATCATACCTGAAGGTGATTTCAGAGTAGTGGAGCCGACATGAGTTATTGGAAGATAGGTTCCATCAGCAACCATGATGGTGTCGTTGCCTTCATACGGAGTTGCAGATTGGAGATTTGTTGTTGAGGCGGTGACATGAGCTGATGCCGCAGAGTCGGGAAACCATTCTTTGCCTTTTTCATCTGAGACTTGAAGAGCACTAAAGGCTTGAACTGTGTCAGTACCCTGATAGTTATTGTCAAAACGATTGTAACACTTGATAGCGGTATGACCACCACGACCGCAGATCTGACACACAGGACGAGGACCTGAGCTGGATTGAGCCGACTGATGCTGAGAGAAATCCTGACCTCTTGTTGTATAGCCTCCACGACCTCCATTGGGACCAAAACGGCCACGGCCTCGCTGAGTATACGAGGTGTTGTTGTTGTGCTGGATCTGGGAGGCAACATGAGGAGAGACAACATTATGGTCTTCATAGGACTTGAGCTTGTCGTCAAATCCTTCAACTTCTGAGACAACATCAGTAAACGTTGGTGGAGGAAACTTTGACAGAGAACTTTGAATGACCGTTGTGATAGGGTCATATTCGCGGCTTAAACCATTAAGGAAGCTAAAGATCTTCATGGATTCTTCGACAGGCTTCCCAATCGCGCTCAGAGAATCACAAACGGAGTTGAAGTCACGACAGTAGACAGAGAGAGGTTTGTCCTTCTTGGACATGAGTTGAAGACTACGGCCAAGTGAGAACTCCCTTGAGAGTGAGCTCTTGTTGTAGTGTTCGATGAGCGCTGAGGAGAGGGTATCAAATCTGTTTTGAATCAGGAGCCTCTCCTTCCTCGTTGTTTCCTTTGCTGCATGTACTGCAGTCTTTGTCTTGACGTGAAATGCTGCAGCAGTCGGAGTGGACTCTTCTTGGGCTGAATGTTGCTTTGGGCTTGTGTTGCTCACATATACTTAATGAAGAAGTTTAACTTAGTTATGAACAATTAAAAAAACTGTTGAGGTAGTAGAGAGTGTAGCTGCAAACTATCTCCTTCATATTGAGTTGTCTTACTGCACTTACGAAGCTTTCAAGATTCTTTCCATGAATTACCTGGATCTTGATGATCATTCATTATTCAGAAAAAAATCAAAAGTCTTTGTCTAAGGAGACAAAGATTTCTCCAGCTGATGTGGCAGAAAACTTGAGGGCCATAAACCATCAAATAGACGTTGATGAATCCTTGAACAATCTGATCAAAGCTGAAGAGTAAGGAGAACGTCATAGCATGCTGCATGAGCTAAAGCTATTGCTAGTGATTCACTAAGTATATACTGTTTAAGTTTAAATGATATTTACCATAATAAAAGATGCAACTTAGTGAACTTGGAAGTTGGAAGAGAGAAGCCTTAATTAAAAACAGATCTAGTACATAGTTAAAGGAGAAGTAAAAGTAATCTCAAATTCCCAATCTGATAATCTGTGAAAATGTACTTATCTGTGACACATATGATTCCCAAGAACCATAGCCTAAATTGTCAGTATCTTCACTAATACTCTTGACTGAGAGAGAGATACGATCAGATCGTAAATCACATCTAATCCCAACAATGAAGGTTGCTAGATACTCTGCAATGTGATTCACTATAAGACTTCCATGCACTATAAGATTCGCCTTTGTGCATACCATAAAATAGAAATATAAAAATATTAGTAAAAAGAATAGTTTTACATAAGTGAGAATATTAAATAATTTCATTTTATTGTGATTTTATTTGATTTTTCCCCTTCTCATCAATTATCAAGATTTTCAATCTTTTTTTCGTAGTCACTCTAGACACAACCACATATACAATATGAAAACACATGCCTTGGAAAAAAACATCGCCAACTTTTCGATTTTAATAAGTTTGGCCTCAACCACTTGATTTGTTAATTGGTATATAGATGTTGGCCTGCCCACTGCACAGTCAAAAGAACTTACTCAGAAAAAATGTTAACACATGAATCCAGAAATAACTCACATGATTTTCACACTCTTTGTTAGTTGTGTAACTATATATAAAGTGTAAAATATGCTTGGGCCGTTCTACAATATATTTGCAATAACATCTTGTCTATTCGGCGATATAACAAAGATTAGTTTTTTCTCATATGCATATACATAAGACAATTTTCCGGTCTTTTTCAGTTCTCCAAGTATACTTCATTCCTTTTTCAATGGAGAGACCTCCTTCCTTAAGAAATTTGATAGCACTCATATCCTGATTTGTAGTCAGCTATAGTCTTCTCCACCTCTCTTGTATGGGAGATAGGCATGTGCTATACTTTTCATGCTGACTTGTACTCCTAATCTTCGAAGAGTTTCAAATGCATGATTCTTGATATCTTCCATATCTACTTGTTCCCCTGCATACTTACTTGAAGACGTATTTCTGATTATGTTTTGTCCTCTACGACATATAAAATTTGAAAAAACAGGTATTGATATATTATATTTTATGATCCATGTTTAAAAATAATCGATAAACTCAAATATTTACTTCATCTTTCCACGCCAACAAAATAATATATAATATTTTTAATTTATGAATAATATATTATATTTTATTGTCTTGTTTCCTTTTTTTATGATACCCATGTTATTTTATTAATTTTCTAATAATAATTAATATTTTAAAATTTGTGAGACCTATAATCGATTTTGAATATCAAATTAATTATTATATTAAAAATATTTTTTTTCACTAATGATATTATAGACATTAGACATCACAACTTTCATTCATGTGGTTTTATTCTCAAAACGGACTTTACAAATAATAAAATTAAAGAAATACATAATTTTTAGTACCCTATGAAACCTTTCAATTGGTTTGATATTTTATTTCGGATTAGATTTTATTTTTGCAAATAATTTCTGTCATTTTTAAAAAATTTAGTAATATATTTTCTATATAAATTGTGATTCGGATTTGATTATCCATATATAGAAAAAATAAACATAAATTTATTTTCTGCTCGTGCTAGCTTCTGCTGATTTCTTCTTCCTCGTGTTTGCTTTTACTTACTCATGTTTGCTTATTTTTTCTCGTGTTTGCTTATGTTTGCTTATGCTTGTCTACGCTCGCTTCTGCTCACTTCATCGCGCTTCTGCTCGCTTCATCGCGCTTCCGCTCGCTCTGCTCGCTCCAGCTCGATTCAGTTCGCTCTAACTCGCTTTTTCTTCCTTCTTTCTTGTTTCTTCTTGCTTTTTGCTTCTACTTGGTTCCGCTTCTTCTTTTACTTGATTGTATCTTCCTTTATATTTTTCTTCCTACTTTTCTTTCGTCCTAGCAAACTAAAAATATATATAGTGATAATATTAAAATTTTCTATCTATCAATTTAAATATCCAATATATTGTTAGAAAATCATTTATATTATTCCTTTCAACACATCGAAAAAATGAACAATTAGTTTTTTACATAGTAAATTCAAAACATCTATCAAGATTATTTAATTTTTGCATAATATTGTGTTGAAAATATGTTCAGTAATGCTACACTGCAATTTGTTTTGAAGTATTTTAAATATATTTTATACTATCATTTATAAAGGATAAAATAAATAAATGATAATTTTAGTTTCTTTAAAAATAAAACAAAATTAATACATAATTTTTAAAAGCACATTTTATTTTAGAAGAGATTAGTTTTGATTTCAGCGTAATTTCAATTTTTTGTTAAAGTAATTTTCAAAAAAATAAAATGAAATAAATACATAATTTTTAATATCCTATGAAACTTTTCATTTGGCTTGATTTTGTTATTTCAGATTGAATTTTTATTTTTTGTAAATTATTTCTTACATTTTAAAAATAATGTAATAATAGTTTTTTATAAATTTGATTCTGATTTGATTAGTCATATACAGAAAAAATAAACATTAAATCTTTTTAAAGTATGATTTATTTTTCAAAAATTACACTATATAACCAAAAAATACCAAATTAATAATTTAACCAAACCAATATTCCCTTTTTTACCTTTTCTTCCTATCTCTCCCTACCTTCTTATCAAACTTATATAGAATATATTATTTGGAAAAACTCTTTATATACTACATTCATTGTGATCTTCTTTGATTTTCCCCATCAATCCTTCTCTCATAGCCACTCTAGACATAACCACCTATAATTGACTACATGAAAACACATACATTATCAAAAATAATACAATCCTTTGTAATGTTTGACCTTCTGTTTTGTTAATAGTCAATGAATATTAGTCATTACAAACGTAAGGACAACAGAAAGTTGTCTACATCTCATTCTGAATGGAAACCTTGTTTCTGAAAGTGAAGTAAACATTTTCGGGACCCAAACTTTCTAGCCAACTTTTCACATATAATAATTTCGGACTCAAGAACAAATTATTGAACCGAAACTTAGTTATAAACAATATATGAAAATAAGTGATTAACGATAATATATATATATATATTTAGTAATCAAAAACTTTGGTATAAAATTTTTTAGTAAATGAGTTTAAAAAACTGAAAACACTATGAAGCCAAACCAAAATAATTTGAATATTTAAAATTTTAATATGAAAAATTTGTTTCATCAAAATATTTTTTTTTGCATAAAAAATGTTGAAAAACTCATGTAATATAAATGTTCTTGAAAACCACTTTATATACTTCATTAACTTATATTTCTTTGCCTTCCCTTTTTTTACCAATCATCAAAATTTCAATTCCATCAGCAACGTCGTTCTAGATACAATGACCGTATGAAAACACATGTTTGATCATAATAATCTAATGTTGCTTAATGTATGACTTTGACTTCTTATAAATAGCCATTGTGAAAGTGGAGACTGAAGAAAATTGCCCACGTCACATAGAATTTTTTTTTTTTGATGATGAAACAAACAATTTTTAGAACAAAACTATTTACCAACTTTTTCACCAATAATAAATCTAACCTTAATCAAGTAATTTAATAATCAAATGTAAAGTTGAAGTAAAAACGGGAAACCTAATTAAAAATGAAATATTATTTTTTTCCTCTTCTTTCTTTTCTATCATCTTATCTATATATCATTTTTCGAATATTTTTGTCTTGTATTGGAACAAAAAAAAATATAATTAGGAACCGAAAGAAGAAGAAGAGTCAAGATTTGTGAAGTACTATACACAGGAGGCCGATGATGGGAATTAGGGACACTTTCAGAGGCTTCTTGTTGTTGTTTCCAGTAAGTGGTATGGTGATCGGAGATTGGGAACCCATACTTTGATTCGAATATTTTCATTGCGGAAAATCAAACTGCCGGAGACGATCAATACTCGGAGGGATGAGGAGGGCTTGAAGGATTGCTCTTGCTAGCAATTTTGTGAATGAAAAATCCTACATATAAATAGACATATATCACTTCAGTCTTTACCCATATCTAATTTAATTCGGTTTAAGAAATCATCACAACAAAAAATATAGAAGAAAACCTAAAAGGAGGCTGTGTTTGATAGCATGCCTAATAAATCTGTAACGCTCATTTGACCTGATACATTCAAAAAAGTCTCTTATAGGGTAAAGATTGCATCAATTATAGTGATGCCACTACCCTCCAAACAAATGGAAATTCTTTTCTCGACTTTGGTTTTCTTCACCAATAATTGAATGGATGTTTTAACTGACATATATATTGAGAACAGTGTAGAGAAGCGCGAGCTTTGATAAATAGAAAATATATGGTTAGTAGTTGATATAAGGTAATAAGAATTAGTTGTGTGAGTATACCATACTTAATGTCTATTTAGATCAAAATTGCTCTAGAATTCTGTCTCTGGATCATTTGTTACAAATGACGGTGACGGTGAAACTATAAACCAGAGTCTTCTACAACACGATTAGTTCAACCATGATTTAAAAACCAAAACCTAATATTGATCAAAAGAGACCAATAATACATAATCAATAACTTAAATTAACCAAATAATACTATTGCCACTGTAAAAGAACAAATGTTAGATTAGTATCCAAATTGAAAATAAAAAATGCACAAACCCTAAAAGATAGAAACACGTAAAGGAAAAAGAAAAACAGGTAGAAGGATGTGGAGAAATATTACTTTTCTTAGAGGATGAGGGAACCGAATCAAAAACTCTAAATCATGGAAACCTGGAGGACAAATTAAAACACAGAATAGAAATCATATATTATCCTACAATAGGGGATTGGAAGGATAAAAAGTATTTGTATACAATTTAAGGCAACAACTTGTCTATTAAATAATCCAGAACATGGTGAATGCATGTACACCGAAGAGTTCCAAGAGGAACATGATGTCTGTTAAAAAGAATGGTAAACACAATAATAAATGCAATCGTTATAAACATAAGAACACATATTGCAAGGACCTTGTGAAGTTCATCAACAAATCAGTATAAAAAGCATCTGAGAAAAACTCAACGTGCTGGCTGGAGAAAATATACCTTCAATTTAAAATCGGGAACTAAACCTCGACGATACAATAAAAATAGTGGCTGAGACATATAATCCACATGGTATATATAATTATTTAAGAGGAGGATTTGTAATCCGTTTTTTATTATCCAAAATTCATATGACCTTTTATGTAATGTATTATACAAATCTTTTTTCTAAGAGTATCAAGTGAATCTTTTTAATACTAACTGACCCTTTTATTATGCAAAAATATATTTTTTGGGACGACAACAAAATATACGATAACTATCCTCCCCCTTTCTAACACGTTTAGTTATGAACAAATTTATCTATAAAGAAAATATTTTTCATTGAAATCAAACGTAATCTAACATAAATATCTCTACCACATTTAATCTTTTATAATTCCCAAAAAAACATTTTTGCAGCATCTTTTTTTTTTTTAAATCTCCGAACCCACAAATTCGAGAATATAAAATATTTAACTTTTTCATTAAGACCAATATAAACTTTAACTATTCCAAAATTTTACTTTGGTTTCTTTATTCCAAAAATTTACTTTGCAAATATATATAAAAACTAATACTATATAGAAAACTTATGTTTTCAATGAATATCTTCCTGAAATAAATCAAGGTTGCAATCTATCATTTATGGGATCTAAATTGATTATATTTTACTTTTTTATATTTGTGATATGTTTAGGTGATTTTTCTGTACCAAAAAAATTAGGTTGAAAACCTTATCTTGTAAAATTTAGATTATATTACTATTTTATTTTTTTGCACTATGGATAAATGTTATATTTTATTGCATTTTTCCTTTTTTATTATTGCATCCTTGTTTTTATTATTTATTTTTAAATTTGTCTTTATAAAGCTGTGGGACCCATTACCGGTTTAATTTTTTTTTAAATAATGATTATATTAAAACTAATTTTTAATAAGGACATTAACAGCTCAATTTTCAATCTGGTGGATTTATTTACGAAACTGACTTTGTAAATAATAATATGATAAATATTTCTATTTTTCAGCTCTCTTCGAATATCATCCCTTTTTATCTAGCCTCTTTAACTTTTTTTTTCCACTTCCTTCAAGTAAAACTAAATACTAATTAGTACCTCTTCGTAAATGATAACATTATCTCTACACATTTACATATAATTTAGATCATTCTGAATTCTGTGATTCCGTATTGATTGATTCCAATTATTTAACATTGCACGAAAAAAGTAAATAAAGAAGAAAAATTGACTTGGAACTATTCAATCATAAGAGATATTTTGAACTTACAATACCTGCAAAAACAAGTTGAAACATAAAAGTATAATTGCTTTTAATAAAAACATGAAAGTATAATTAACATTCGTAACAAAAAAATATGAAAGTATATACCAAGATTAACATGAAAAGAAATAATAAATAAACAGACTCAACTATGAAAAACCTAAAAGTAAAAGTGGCTTATGATGAAAAAGGGGAATCGTTATAGGATCCTAATTTGTTGATATTTTCTTAACTATAACTAAATATATAGAGATAAAATAAACCCAAGTAAATATATTTTCACGTCCATAAAATAAGTTTTAATAAATATATATTTTCTAATACATATTTTAAAACTAACAGAAACAAAATCCCAATATTTATTCCAACAAACGATTTTTTTATTTTAAATAAATCTTTTTAAAATAACAAATAAATCCTATTTTCTAATCATACAATTCTTTAAAAAAAATAAGTTGCCGAAAATTTTTATTTTTATTTTATTTTCTTAAACCACAAATTATCGATTAGGATCAGGAAATACGTAAATCACTATTACATATTAAAATTATTTTTTCATTAAAGGGGTTTTTTTATTTCCATAAAGACACACTTTGATAAATAGCTTATTTTTAATACATTTAAAAACTAAAAAATAAACGCAGAATTTATTCCCAGAAACATTTTTTTCTTTTAAATTTTGTATTTTTTAAATATCAGATAAATTCTATTTTTAATCAGATAAACAATTTTTTATTCCAGAGCCTCAAATTTTTCTTTTCTAATTACAAAATATTTTAAAAATACTAATTATATATACTAATCTAGACCTACAAAATATTGTAGTGAACAAAATACGGAAAACATAACCAATGTTATAATCAAAAATTAAAACCACATAACAAAACATATACAATCAATCAAAGCCACTAATACAGATAAATAAAAATTTAGTCTAGCAAAAATACCTCTCATGCTATGTCTAGCAAAAATACCTCTCATGTTAAGTCTAGCAAAAACACATTTCAAGTTAATCTTGAAGAAACTGAACGATCTTATTTACTCTGTAGTCTCCAAACCAACAATGCTCAAAGTCCATACAAAGCACCACCTATAAAAAATCAAATCAAATACAAATTACACATAGCTTGAAATAAAATACAAATTACACATAGCTTGTATGATATCAGAATTCAATAAGACAAAAACACACATTAAAAGATAACGTTAACACAGACCAAATTTCCGACCACACCGAAAATACAACCAACATAAACGATCAGAGAACCAACAATGAAAAATATACTAACACAGAAATATGATCTAAAAATATTAGCCCCGAAACGTAAAAAACAACACAACAAAATAAACAAAAACACAAGGAAGTACATGTAAAGCTGAGATAAGTAGACAACACCCAAAATACTATATTAAAGCAATAAACGCAAAATTTAAACAACACACAATATTAACAGATCTCAAACCTTCAACGTAAACGCATGCACGTACCGCCTATCAAAACAACCACCATTAAAAAAAATATTGGTAATCAGTAGCACAAATGGATATCACAACGCAAAAGAAAAATATCATAATTATAAACACACAAAATAGCACTGATTTCAAAAGTAAACACGATGAAAAGAACTCAAACTATTATCCTCAAAACCCCACGTTAGCTATATATATATATATATATAACTGAGGAGAACGCTAAACGTGTCAAAAGATAGACACGAGCAGATTTTCAATTAGGATTTTATATTTTTTTAGTAGAATTAAACACACAGATAAGGTTAACCAAACAAAATCATTTTATTTTATAAATACACTATTTTATTTTAACCCAATCAAATATTTAATTTTCCAATATTTTTCAACAACCCGAGCGATAAACCCAAAGTTGATTTTCTAATGCATTTTTAGTAATTATTTTTAAACAACATATAAAATTTATTTATAATAACATGAATATTTTTTTATTATTTATTTGTCCACACTTATTTTTTTTTCTTTCCCCTTTCGTTAATGTTTATGATGTTTTTTTATCCCTTTTTAATCTCTCTATTGTTTTTTTTTTTACTTCTAAAAGTTCTTTTTTCCATGTATTTGACTACTTTTTTGTTTTTAAAATCTCATAAGGTGTTTTTTGTACTTATATATTTCTGAATGCCCGTTTTAAGAAAAATAAATTCCAAAAACCTTTTTTCATGTTCATAATTTATTCATCATTTTTGTAATTTAAACTCTGATTTTTTGTATTTTTTATCAATTTATTTAATTTTTACTCTATTTAAAAAAAATCAGATGGCGTTTTTTTATTTTTATTTTATTTTTAAAATGTCAAAATCTTTTTTTTGGGCTATGTAAAATATATAAGTCCAATAATCCGGGTTTAAAATAATAATTTAAAACAAATTATTAAATATTAGAAATAAATCTAATTTTTCATTAAGCGCAATATAGATATTAGCCATTTCAACTTTCAATATAGATTTAAGCGCAATATAGATATTCCAAAAACTGACTTTGCTTTTAATAGTATGACTAGATTTTTCATCCCACGCTACGCGTTGGGATTTTTATATATTTTGAAAATATTAAAATATATATAATCAATAATATGTGTTTAATACTAACAATTTATATTAATTTATTATAATGTATTTTAACACCAATTTTTCATATTATCAATAAATCAACTATTTACATATATAATATTTTATTTATTAAATTTTCATTGAAAATGATTATAATTATAGTAAATAAAAAGATTTCATCTGTATTTTTAGTATATTTAGTTACATTATATCCTAAATTTATAATTTCATTTATTGCTTATATATATGTGCATTCTTACATAAAATATTTTTTCCCTTCTAGTTTTAAAAATAAAATTATTGTTAATAGCTCACAATCTTCTATCGATAAGTTATTTTTCTGCATGTATATTACATCTTATAAATACTTTCAGATTAGACTCATATCAAACATTATAATCTTTGAATTTTATCTAAAAGTACACAATTATCGTTTTTAAAAATGTTTTTTTATCTTTAATTGAAGTTTTTAATTATGTATTTGTTGAGAAACAAATCAAATAAATTTATACTCATATACTTCTATATACTTTTATATATTTTAACAATTTTAAAGTTTCAAAAAAGTTGAAGAAAATGTTTTTACAAAACCGACATAATTTGTTTTGGGAAAAAAATAATCTATTAAAATTTTTCTTTCCAAAATTTATAATGTTTTATATGTAATATTCTAACTTTACTAAGAATTATTAATTTTAAAATTTCATAGTAAAATTCAAACTTTCAGAATAAATCCAATCATATTGAAAAACTTGAAAATTTGAGAAGTTACTGGTAACAATCCGTAAATCACATAATGCTGTAACTAAATGAAAACAATCTAAAATTTGGGCTAAAATGTTTTATAACACATTCATAATTATTTTATCTCAAGCTTTAAGTAAACTCTCATTGTTATTATTTTTTAAAAATCTATCAAATCTCTTGATAAATATCTTCAACTCAATATATTCTTTTTGATTAAATTGAAAATACCATTATGTGACTCAATTCAAATGATTAGACTTATCATTTTGTTTGTATTATAACTTTTATATCAAGTTATTAAAAGAATAAAAGCTACTGATTGTGTTTAAGAAACTTTAAGATTATTAAAAATTATTTAAAGAATACAAAATTTTAATCTTATGTGTACATTCTCAAAGAAATTTAACCTCAACTTTTACTTTCTTTTTATTTTCAGAATATCACTTATAATAATATAATATATTATTATTAAATATAATATTATTTTTTTCCATTTGATAAAAATTTATAGATATTTTTCTTATCATATTTTTAAAATTAGAAAGTTTTCTAATGTAAAATTAATTTCATTTTTTTAAATATAATTTTATAGATACTTCAGTTTTTATGTATTTTTT